>JANAVB010033619.1:733825-808825 GCA_029216955.1 Iris pallida | reverse complement strand
TTATCGATATTGAAAATAAGATTACAAGGACGCAAAGCCAAGATTACAAGTCACTCAAGCCTACTTTCTCTCTAAATACAGACACTCAGCTCTCTCTCTCTCTCTCTCTCTCTCTCTTCTTTCAATTACAATCACTAATGACTGAAGGCTTACAACTTGAAGAATCCAGAAGGAAATGTACATACATTATATTCCGTATATGTGAAGAATCCGATACAACCAAACGCCTCGGAACTCCAAGAAACTCTATACCTCGACGCATCCAAGCGAGCTCCGCCTCGAACGAGCAAATACCTGTAACCTATATTGCAAACTGGTGGGGTGTCAGTACTAATTAACCGTACTGGTGGGAAGCATCTCACGAAAACATACAAAACCAGTACGTTATTTTAGTGAGTGCAACTTATTCTTTTATGGTCATTCTAATCTTATCTTAGGATCAGTTTTAAGTCATACTCCAGGTCTACTTTGTGACTCAATGACATAGTCATGCCATAAAATCCATTCGTATAACAACATCGAGGCCGTATCTTGCAACTTAGTACAGTTTACTCAATACTCGCCTTATGGCCTTCCTCCGTTTCATTGTGCAACTTGCTCAATCATGGACTTGTGAACTTAGTGTCAACGACTCAAAATATGACACATCTTATGCCGAAGAACGTGTTTCTACTATAGCCAAATATTAGGCTCCATACTCGTGTTGCATACCATGTACCCATATCTTGAATCATTGTGCCGTGTATACACTTCTTGACTCATTCTAAGGCATGCACATGGATTGCCACTATCAAGCCAACTCAGACTATATAGTACCCCGACCCGTAAGATGCATTATGACGGCTGGTTGGTTCGATGAAGCCTTGTTGGACTTGGGAATATGCGAAGGATCGCTCGGAAGACTATGCGATCATGGCGAGAATTGTCTTATAAATGTGAGTAGTATTGAACCCTTCAAAAATCCTTTAGCTTCACGCTTAATAAAAAGGATTAGTATGCTATGTTTCTTGTTGAGTTGCTAAATATGATCTTGCATCGAACCAAAAAAGATAATAAAAGATAATTAATCACATGATCCAAAAACTGTTGCATATTATTTCATGAATTGTGTACTTGTGTGTTGTCGCTATAAAATATATCACAGGTGAAAAAAAAGTCCCAAATACTTGGGCGGTGAGTATATCGAACCTTAGCTCGATGAATAGATGGTAACACAAACAATAAGACCCAAGAACTGGGCAGTGAGTATGCTTGAATTATGTCTGAATGAACGTATGATAATACAGATGCTAAGTCCCAAGAATTGGACGGTGAGTACATGTTGAGTTTTGGTTTAAAAGTTGTATAGTATCAAAGATTTGAGAAAGAGATTAAGTAATCAATATTCTATTATCCCATCGCCGATGTAGAATGTTGATTACACTACGACCCTGGATTGGGCAGTTGGTATTTGTTAGATCAGCTCAAGGCATGGTGGCAAGACAGATAAGAATGGTGGCTTATTTATATAGTTTTTCTTATCATGCATTATATGTTTTCTTCATAGATAATTTGTATATGTTTGCATGGTCGTGGACAACTTGTGCACAAGGTAGTTCCTTGAACGGTAATCCAAGGCCACAGACCCGGTTCATCGTAGGGGGAACAAGGATTGGTGCCAACGTACTGGCATCGGTATGTGGGACCTTCAGTTGGGCTAGCTACCCGCACTGCAAGGGGCGCTGTTATACCAGTAAGACGGTCCAAGATGGCGTGTCGTCAATGACCTTCATATAGATAGGTCCAGTGCTAATGATGTCTTATACAGGTAGAGTAAGCTATTACTCAATTACAGAAAAGGATGTCGGCTGTTGGTAAGGATCACCTGAACGGTGACAAATATATTAAATTACTATATTGTTCCTAACAATGTCTTGTGCAGGCAGAGCAAGTATTATAAATACACAGGGATAGCTATACGATCGTGGGTAAAAAAATCACCAAAGAGCGATATCATATTGCTTTACATTATGCTGACTAAGATTAATATGCATGTTTTACTTCTGTCGGATATGAACTACAAATTAACCCTAAGGCAACTAGAAAGACCACTTTTAATAATGTTATATAACATGATTACTTAGTGTTGTCTTCATAGTTGAATTGGGCCACCACCGCTCGCAAGTACATAGATGATGTACTGACCCACATTGTGGGCAATATTTAAGGTGCTTGTGCATGGAGGAAATTGTTGATCAGTGCTAGGCATCGATGAAACAGATGGGTGCACAGAAGATTTTCTTACAAGACGATGTCTTCTGCTATACGGGACATAATGTATGGAACAGTGTAACTCCATATTCAGCTGCAAGTCTTGTAATTTATTACAATTATCAATAAAGAGATACATTTCTTTATATCTTGTTGTGACTTTGATTTATCTGCTTGGTTTTACTGCGTTGTCGTTGTTTTCTGATAAATACCAGGAACTGTAATGGTTTTGCCTTGTATAAGTGCAATCTAGACTTGTACGATATCACGTCCAGTGGCTAGTTTTTGATCCTCCGAAATCGGGACGTGACATAATGGTATCAGTGCACGACTTTACGTCCTTGGATTCTTATTCGATTTGTTTCAATCAAAGTTGCTCTAACGATGATTCAAGAGCTGCTTCCGTGATAACTCAAAAGTTGCTTCCGCTATTACTCAAAGTTTCATTCGCGATAAAATCAAAGTTGCCTCTACAATGACTCAAAGTGCTTCCACGATTATTTAGTGTTGCTTCCAAATTATTCTAAGTTGATCCCTTGACTGAAAATTCGTTGATCCTTCTGGTCACTCACTAGATGTTCCATACAATAAGTCTAAATATGTGGGTTGTGATTTGTGTGCTATAATAAATTCTTAATGATACCAAAACGAATAACAAAGATATGATGTAATAATAAGTTGGTAATGTGTACTTGATGTCTTAAGTGTGGGATTCATAGAATTCGATTGATATGTGGCAATCGATAGAAGGTGATGGCATAGTATGCTGTAAAGGAATTGTGCATGACTTCAGTGAATGAGAATCGACAGAATTTTAAGTTAGCTTATGTGTGTTGTCTTGGTTATGTTTCATATACGGATGCGACGGAATTAGTTGGTATTTTGTTGTCAGCAGAGCCACAACGGGATGGATAGTCCAGAATGGGTGTTAGTTTGGTGCAAAAAAAAAGAATATTGTGTCAAAAATGGCTTGAGCTCTGAGTGGTATATGGCTCTACCCTCTTAGTGATAAGATGTCCCTTGACCCTGTTCATAGTATTGATGCTTTACCTATAAGGTATTGGATAGTATCGAGTCGTAGCTGGGATTACGATTGATACATGACAGTCAGGCGTGTTCCTTGATAATTATGTTTGGATAACTCTTCGTGAGATTTTTATGTGTTCGGATGAACCATCGCTAGACTCTGACAGTTAGCATTATGTTAGGTAATAAGAATTGAGAATATGAAATGAATGCTTTGGTTGGAAATAATACGAGTTATAGATTCCAGCAATAACTTGAATCAGTTGGGTAAAAGTAATTGTAGGCTTAGAAACGATGGTTCTATCAAAAGATTTTGGGAGAACAATATAGACCGAATGAAAAATGATGTTAGAATTGAGTAAGATGGAATTGCATGTTGAACATCAACAAATTGATGGTGATGTGAGGTACTTATCGGAATGTTGTGAATGATTTAGAAGATGCAGAAAGTTGCATCAGCATTCCAAAGTTAGAGAATGGACTTGAGAAAATAGATGGCTTTTGCAGATATGTAGTTGTACATGAAAGAATATTAGACGTGTCCCGAATTAACAAGTTATTACTCTTGATTATGTTAAGGCATAAAGAATGAACGTTTGTCCCTTGAAGCATGAAAGAGTAGGTATCCTTATGAGTCTGATGGCTGGAATACAAATAAGTATCAAGATGCTAGAATATGTAATAGACCCTGTCAATGGATAATGTTATCACATGAATAACGAATTAGGATGAAGTACATAGTTGTTGGATTTTTGTAATACCTCTGAATTTTTGAAATTATTATTTTTTATTTATTAGACTTAAATAGGGATTTTTGGAATTTATATGAATATTTTTTTATTAAGTAGTTATTATTATAGATGACCTTAGCCATGGTTAAGTTTTAGAGTGCAAGATGACCAAGAATTTTGGTACGGATAGTGTAGTCATGTGCTTTGACTAGTATTTAGCCATGGTAGGGAAGGCCGAGCCACAAGTGTGTTCAAACTAAAAAACCCAGTCAAAGTTGCGACTTAACCCCTATATATGATTTAATTATTTATTAATTAGATTATTGACTTTTAGGAGATCCATTTGTACTAAACCAGCCCAAACTGGACCCGATCCCAACCTAAACCCATGTAGATATGTTATGAGTGCAAAGGCGCCCATGTATATATATATATATATATATATATATATATATATATATATATATATATATATATATATATATATATATATATATATATATATATATTGTCACCCCCATTTCCTGTATTTCGTATTTGTACTCGTAATTTGATTTTTGGCACGTATTTTATTTTCTTGACTTGTGGATTCGGGTTCTCGTAAATGGGTTTTGGACCATGACTTGGTTTTATTTTGTGGAGTTGGTTTGGATTGGTTCATCATGAGTGGAACACCTTAGCCTATTCTCCACCTCCATTCCATCACAACTACCCTCATTAAAACCTACCAACCTTTTCTCTCTCCTCCATAACTCCATTAATTTCTTTCAACTTCTTCTTCTTCCTTCTTCCACACAACTCCCCAACCCATAGGCAAGTGCACCTTGCCATCAAATAAGTACCACTTTTTATTTATCCATTAACTAGATTAGGTCATGGAGAACAACTTTAGAACTTGACATTTTGTGATTTGGAGCTTTCATTTTTCTAGATCTAGGTTTTAAACATTTTCGAAAATCCTTGGTTTTGATCCATTAAACTTCAATTTTTGCATATTTTGATGCTTCCATGTGGAAGAGAATTCGATTTTACTCAAGTTAGAACTTTGAAAATCTAGATTTGGTTTTGATTTGGCTAAGTTATGAAGATTTGAAGTTTTTGGTGTTCTTGAGGAGTTCATCTCAGCCTTGGTGAAGGCTCTCGGCCAGTGCTCTTTAGCACTTGACCGTTTGTGCACCCCGGCCTGTGCTCTTTAGCGCATGGCCGATTGCGTATAGGATCAGCCAGTGCTTGCGTTGCGCTGTATTGCGCTGGCGCAAGCTAGCCATGCGCAAGCCAGCCATGCACAAAGTAACCCCTGCGCACTCGACCATTGCGCAGTCCATACTCTGCGCAGTCTACCCTTGCGCAATCCTCCCTTGCATAATCCAATTGATGTGCAAGGCATCCCCTGTGCCCCTTTAACCCTGTGCCCCTTGACCCCCTGCGCAGTCTACCCTTGCGCAAGGTAACCCTTGCGCAAGGCAACTCTTGCGCAGCTCTTCCATGCGCAGTACATACCCTGCGCAGCCCAACCCCTGACCCCCTTGCACAACCTACTTGTCTATGATGAATTGTTATTTCTTTAAGCTTGGCTCTTCTATAGTCCTATATATATTGATATTTTATTAGATATTTTACGTCCATTTTATATCCTTACGCCTTTTGTCACAAACTGATTTTTTACTTAATATGTTTGGAATGACTATTGTACATGGTATGGTATGACAAGGAACTAGCATAACACGACAATGACCCATAGTGGTGCACTCCTGACATGACCAACCTGACTTGATAGTGGCCCGTGGCGGCGCACTCTTGACATGTACTTGACTTGACCTGTACTTGACTTGACTTGACTTGTAACTTGTAACTTGACTCGTATAATCAACTTGACACCGTGGGTGCTCCTGCTTGCTTGCTTGTACAATCCACTTGTCTTGTCTTGCATCACGTCTAGGACGTGACTTCCTGGGTACCACGGCCAGGGACTCGCGCTAAGTTGGATTAGGCTAATGATTAGATCAAACTAGAACATGGAGAATTCCCAGTCACATGCAATCTCGTTATCTGGGCGCTTTAATGGACTTGTAGCTTGCCGACGAGTAGAGCACATTTCCAGCACACTGTCATGTGTTGCACCCTCTATGTCACCTAAGGGTACATTTGTCTCCCGGGCAATGTACCCACCTATAACTCTCAACCCGCGGAAGGATAACTAGATAGTCTGCAGGGCTTGGGACTGGGAGTTTCTCACTTGCATCTTGTTAGTAATTAAAGCTTGTGATAACCCTAGTTAGTTAAAGTAGTAAGCCGTAGTAATTGCTTGGCCGCTTGTGAATGCATGATGTCCAGCCTTGTCTAAGTCTTGTCTAGCTCCAGTACCTGCTATCTCCTGAGCATGTTTGTTTTCCTTATCTTAACGATAAATGAGTAGAGAAAATGAGCTATTCAGGCGAAGGGTTACAACCCCGGTCTTTGTCTGGTTTAAGGATTGTAACCTGGCTCCCGGAATGGTTCCACGTCCTTAGTCGTTTATCGCTCTGTGTACTTTTATTACTTGTACTTCCTTTTATTCTTTATGTTCTGATATGCCGGCTTTTGTTCTTATTTGTGGCCTCCTTGTGGCACTTGCTCTTTCTGGGGTTTGACCCAGCTGGTTTTGTGTGGCCAGATTTTGGAGCAGCTCCCGAGAATCTACCAAGCTTCCAGCCCAATGGTGAACACTAGACGGAACCCGGGCTACGAGTGGGTTTTCCCTTTTTGTTTCACCCACTTATATGTAAATTTATTCTTTTGAGGCGTTTAGCCGACGAGCACCTGTTAGCTCGATGCACATTTATTTACTGTCTGCCTACGGGCTGTAAACATGATTGACAAATCCTAGGGTTGATCATGTATGACCGAACTCTTGCTAGTCCTATCATTTTGTACGACTAGCTTCATGATCATCCGATATGTAATATTTGGGACGCCTTATATATATATATTTGATGCTCTAACATCTTGTAACTCTGTTAATTGCAGGAGATTGAGACAATAGGCTTGATCTTAAGAGACTGCTGGCTTGTAGTAAACCCTCATATCTAGACAGCCGTGACCGTATAGTTAAGATGTATTCTATTTAAATATACGTAGCTGGCTATGTCCGCCCCCGCTCTCCAGTATTCTGGTTCTGGGACGTGACATGGTTTAAGTGGTGGCCCATACAGGTCTTGGCATTCAAGAAATGTGAGGGTTTACCGAATAGATGTCTCAATCAATATTCGTCCTTGATCTCTGCTCGTATCTTCAAATCCCTGAGAATCTCGACCTGATCACATGCTTGTATCATTGATCCGTCCTGGTCCTTCCTTATTATTTCCCTATGTCGTCTTCTTCAGTGGCATTGCTCCCGGACCTGCCAACCAGCCAGAGGAAGCTCAACAAGCACCCCAGCGCCAGGAAGATCAAGCTCAGCACTCTGGAGTAGCCTCCCGAGTTATGCTTCCCGAAGGCTCAGAACCTCCAGTTCAGGCAGCTCCGTCCGTTCAACCAGCTAGACAGGATGAGGGACCTTTGGTAGGGCTTATCAGAGAACTGCTTGCATCCCAAGATCGTCGAGGTGACGCCTTGCACCAGGAAGTTTATGATGCACTAAATCGAGGAGGTCCCCAAGGGAATCATGCGGCCAACAGTTTCAAGCGCTTGAACCCTCCATTCATTGACGGCAGTGAAGATGCGATTGCCGCGGACGCTTGGCTTCAGGATACCGAGGTGGTTCTAGAAACAGCTAGGACACCTGAAAATGAGAAGGTGGCGGTGGTACGCCTACAGTTGTTAGACTTGGCTCGCGATTGGTGGGCAGCTCAGGCCATGGGGTTAGCGGCAGCAGTCACTTGGGCGACGTTCAGAGAGAGGTTCCAGACAAAGTACTTCGATGCGGTGGTACGGTACGACCTGCAGACCAGATTCACCAACTTGAAGCAAGGAGGTAGGACGGTCGATGGCTATGCGACCGAGTTTTCCAGGCTGAGTAGGTTCGCCCCCACTTTGGTGGCGACCGAGTTCGATAGGGCTCAGCGGTTCCAGCAAGGGTTGCACTTAGAGATATTATTGGCTGTGGAGCAGTTCGAGCACCAGACGTTCGATACAGTGTTGAAGGCAGCAAGGAGGCATGAGTATGCCTCCCGGAGAATTGTGGACAGGACCGGAGGCAGGAAGCGGTCCCACAACCAGATGCACCAATCTTCAGCTCCAGTCCCGGCAGCTAAGAGTATAACCATTGGAACTCCGAGGCGGGCGGCCTCCGTGACGTCAGTTCAGCATTCGACCCCGACGTACCCACAGCAGCAGAAGCAGAAGCAGTCTTCCGCGGTGGGATGTTCGTATTGCGGGAAGCCGGGCCATGTTGTGGCAGAGTGTCGTAGGGCGCAGGGATTGTGCCTGGCTTACGGAGGAGCAGATCATAAGATAGGGACCTGTCCGAATAGGGGAGGTCCATCCTCATCCAACCTTTCTAGTTCTTCGGTGAGAGGACCAGCCCCAGTTCCAGTCCAGCAGCAGCAGCAACAGCAGTACCCGAGGCCATTGGCGCCCCAGGCCCAGCCCTTCCAGCAGCAGTTCACCCAGGCTCCAGTACAGAGTCGGCAGAGGGGTTCCCAGCAGAGAGGACCCGCAGCTAGAGGTCAGGCTATGATGATGACCATGGAAGAAGAAGTTGCACCAGGTGAGGTAGTGGCAGGTACTATTCTCGTCAACACCTTTCCAGCATCTGTATTATTTGATTCTGGTGCATCACATTCATTCATGTCTGTACGATTCATGACACGGATAGGATTGGAGCCCGAGTCATTATCAGTGAGGCTCAATATACTTACTGGTAATGGTCTTGTGGGAGTAGATCGAGTGTTTTCCTCGTGTCGGATCATAGTTAGCGGTAGAGAGTTCCCCGCTAGGCTCATAGAGTTCCCTATGGCAGACTATGATGTAGTCCTAGGCATGGATTGGTTGAGAAACCATTATGCTAGAATATACTGCCATGTTGGCAGAGTTGTCTTTAGTATTCCCGGAGAGCCAGAGTTTTTATTTTCCAGAGGTACAATAGAGCTATCTCCTCTAGTATTGCGGATGGCAGTAGCAGCAGTGCAGTTGCCCCGGATAGTTGAAGAGTTTCCAGATGTCTTTCCAGAGGAACTTCTAGGGATGCCACCAGAGCGGGAGATCGAGTTCACCATTGACTTGATTCCCGGGACAGCACCAGTATCAGAGCGAGTCTACAGAATGGCGCCTTCAGAGTTGGAGATTTTGTACAAGATAATTGAAGAACTTAGAACCAAGGGATTCATTCATGCTAGTAGATCGCCTTGGGGAGCCTCGATGCTTCTTGTGAAAAAGAAGGATGGTACGTCCAGGCTATGTGTTGATTATCGTACCTTGAACTCAGTGACAATCAAGAACAGATACCCTCTCCCGAGGATAGATGACTTGTTTGATCAACTCAAGGGGGCTTCAATTTTCTCGAAGATAGACTTGCGGTCAGGATACCACCAGATCAGAGTCAGAGAGCAGGACATCCCGAAGACGGCGTTCAGATCTAGGTACGGGCATTGGGAGTTTCTAGTTATGCCCTTTGGAGCGACCAATGCGCCGGCAGTGTTCATGGACCTCATGAACCATATTTTCATGCCTTACTTGGACCAGTTTGTGATTGTGTTCTTGGATGATATCCTGGTCTACAGCAAGAGTCAGGTGGAGCATGAGCAGCATCTCTGTGTGGTTCTTCAGACTCTCAGAGAGCACCAGTTGTACGCCAAGTTCAGTAAATGCGAGTTCTGGCTCGATCGTATTTCTTACTTGGGTCACATCATTACCAGAGGAGGAGTGGAAGTGGATCTCCAGAAGATTGTGGCCATCGAGTCTTGGCCACTACCCAGCTCAGTGGCAGAAGTTCGCAGCTTTCTTGGATTGGCCGGCTACTACCGGCGGTTCGTCTCTGATTTTGCAAGGATTTCAGCGCCGATGACCCAGTTGACCCGCAAGGATGTGCCATTTGTATGGACGGCAGAGTGTCAGGAATCATTTTAGAAGTTGAAGCGAGGCTTGATAACGGCTCCCATTCTCACACTTCCAGATGGGACCGGAGGATTCACAGTTTATTGCAACGCTTCAGGCAGAGGATTGGGATGTGTTTTGATACAGCATGGGAAGGTAATTGCTTATGCGTCACGTCAACTCCGTGATCATGAGAAGAATTACCCGACCCACGACTTGGAGCTAGCAGCAGTAGTGTTTGCACTTAAGTTGTGGAGGTACTACTTGTACGGAGACAGAGTAGAGATATTTACTGATCATAAGAGCCTGAAGTATGTTTTCACCCAGAAGGATCTTAATATGCGGCAGAGAAGATGGCTCGAGCTACTGGTGGACTACGATGTGGATTTGCAGTATCATCCAGGGAAGGCCAACGTTGTAGCAGATGCGTTGAGCCGGAGAGCCGGAGTTTATTTCCTGACGGCGCAACCAGAGCTATTGGCAGATCTTCAGAAGATGGGTATAGAAGTTGTCCTCCCTTCTAATGTGGCCTTGATGGCCAGCCTACAGATTCAGTCCATCATAGTTGAGAGGATCCGGAGAGCACAGTTAACAGATTCCAAGATTCAGCGGCTCAGAGCAGAGTTCGAGACAGGAAGAAGGCCAGAGTTATGTATTCATGAGGATGGTACGCTTCGACACGGCACGCGTCTTTGTGTACCCAGTAGGGATATCAGACAGGAAGTCATGGCAGAGGCTCACAGTTCGCAGTATTCCATCCACCCAGGCAGCACGAAGATGTACCGAGATATTCGTCAACACTTTTGGTGGAATGGTATGAAGAGAGAGATAGCCCGGTATGTCTCTCGATGTTTGGTTTGCCAACAAGTCAAGGCTGAACATCAGAGGCCAGCTGGACTTCTTCAACCCTTGCCGATCCCAGAATGGAAATAGGAGCACCTTACCATGGATTTCGTGACCGGGTTACCCAGATCTCCGGCAGGCAGAGATGCTATTTGGGTCATTGTGGACAGGCTTACCAAGGTGGCACACTTTCTTCTATTTAGAGTTGGACAGTCGACGGCGCAGCTAGCAAAGATGTATCTCAGGCAGATCGTCCGACTTCACGGAGTGCCAGTCAGCATAGTATCAGACAGGGATATGAGATTTACATCGCACTTCTGGCGCAGTCTTCATCAAAGTTTGGGGACTCGTCTCAAGTTCAGCTCAGCGTATCATCCGCAGACAGATGGGCAGTCAGAGCTTACTTTACAAACTCTCGAAGATATGTTGCGGTCGTGTACCCTTGACTTCGGTGGTTAGTGGGAGGATCACCTGCACCTGGTGGAATTCTCGTACAACAATAGTTTCCAGGCCAGTATCCAGATGGCATCCTTCGAGGCTCTGTATGGTAGGAAGTGCAGATCCCCGTTAGCATGGGACGATGTCGGAGAGAGGCAGATGCTTGGTCCAGAACTGATTTCTCAGACGGTTGAAGTGGTCAGGAAAGTCAGAGATCACCTCCGAGTTGCTCAGGATCGCCAGCGCCATTGGGCCGATGCTCATCGACGTCCCTTAGAATTTGCCGTCGGCGACCATATATTCCTTAGGATCTCGCCTACCCGCGGCGTCATTCATTTTGGCGTACGGAAAAAGCTTAGTCCTAGGTATATAGGGCCGTTCGATATTCTGGAGCGAGTAGGCGATGTGTCCTATCGTCTCGCTCTTCTGCCGTCGCTAAGTGAGGTATATGATGTATTCCATGTATCCCAATTAAGACGGTACATTCCGGACCCGAGCCATATCCTAGATCATTCGGAATTGGTTGTTGGTACCAACCTTTCGTATGAGGAGAGGCCCGTGTCTATTTTGGATCGGAGGAAAAAGACGCTCAAGAACAAGACTATTAACTTAGTCCGTGTGGCTTGGGGTCATCACTCTCTAGGTGAGTCAACATGGGAGCATGAGGACGACATCCGATCGCGATATCCCTACCTGTTTGACTCGTGAGGTATAATGTCTTTCTTATGCCTTACGCTTTTCCTTTCTTGCTTGCATTGTATGATTGTATGATTGAACTGCTTAGTGTAGCTTGCCTGTGCCTAGTATAGCTTGTCGTTGCAATCTCTAGCTTCTTGATTAAATTCCGAGGACGAAATTCTTTGAAGGTGGGTAGAGTTGTCACCCCTATTTCCTGTATTTCGTATTTGTACTCGTAATTTGATTTTTGTCACGTATTTTATTTTTTTGACTTGTGGATTCGGGTTCTCGTAAATGGGTTTTGGACCATGGCTTGGTTTTATTTTGTGGAGTTGGTTTGGTTTGGTTCATCATGAGTGGAACACCTTAGCCTATTCTCCACCTCCATTCCATCACAACCACCCTCATTAAAACCTACCAACCTTTTCTCTCTCCTCCATAACTCCATTAATTTCTTTCAACTTCTTCTTCTTCCTTCTTCCACACAACTCCCCAACCCATAGGCAAGTGCACCTTGCCATCAAATAAGCACCACTTTTTATTTGTCCATTAACTAGATTAGGCCATGGAGAACAACTTTAGAACTTGACATTTTGTGATTTGGAGCTTTCATTTTTCTAGATCTAGGTTTTAACCATTTTCGAAAATCCTTGGTTTTGATCCATTAAACTTCGATTTTTGCATGTTTTGATGCTTCCATGTGGAAGAGAATTCGATTTTACTCAAGTTAGAACTTTGAAAATCTAGATTTGGTTTTGATTTGGCTAAGTTATGAAGATTTGAAGTTTTTGGTGTTCTTGAGGAGTTCATCTCAGCCTTGGTGAAGGCTCTCGGCCAGTGCTCTTTAGCACTTGACCGTTTGCGCACCCCGGCCTGTGCTCTTTAGTGCATGGCCGATTGCGCATAGGCTCAGCCAGTGCTTGCGTTGTGCTGGATTGCGCTGGCGCAAACTAGCCATGCGCAAGCCAGCCATGCACAAAGTAACCCCTGCACACTCGACCATTGCGCAGTCCATACTCTGCGCAGTCTACCCTTGCGCAATCCTCCCTTGCGCAATCCAATTGATGCGCAAGGTATCCCATGTGCCCCTTTAACCCTGTGCCCCTTGAGCTCCTGTGCAGTCTACCCTTGCGCAAGGTAACCCTTGCGCAAGGCAACTCTTGCGCAGCTCTTCCATGCGCAGTACATACCCTGCGTAGCCCAACCCCTGACCCCCTTGCACAATCTACTTGTCTATGATGAATTGTTATTTCTTTAAGCTTGGCTCTTCTATAGTCCTATATATATTGGTATTTTATTAGATATTTTATGTCCATTTTATATCCTTACGTCTTTTGTCACGAACTGATTTTTTACTTAATATGTTTGGAATGACTATTGTACATGGCATGGTATGACAAGGAACTAGCATAACACGACAATGACCCGTAGTGGTGCACTCCTGACATGACCAACCTGACTTGATAGTGGCCCGTGGCGGCGCACTCTTGACATGTACTTGACTTGACCTGTACTTGACTTGACTTGACTTGTAACTTGTAACTTGACTCGTATAATCAACTTGACACCGTGGGTGCTCCTGCTTGCTTGCTTGTACAATCCACTTGTCTTGTCTTGCATCACGTCTAGGACGTGACTTCCTGGGTACTACGGCCAGGGACTCGCGCTAAATTGGATTAGGCTAATGATTAGATCAAACTAGAACATGGAGAATTCCCAGTCACAGGCAATCTCGTTATCTGGGCGCTTTAATGGACTTGTAGCTTGCCGACGAGTAGAGCATATTTTTAGCACACTGTCATGTGTTGCACCCTCTAAGTCACCTAAGGGTACATTTGTCTCCCGGGCAATGTACCCACCTATAACTCTCAACCCGCAGAAGGATAACTGGATAGTCTGCAGGGCTTGGGACTGGGAGTTTCTCACTTGCATCTTGTTAGTAATTAAGGCTTGTGATAACCCTAGTTAGTTAAAGTAGTAAGCCGTAGTAATTGCTTGGCCGCTTGTGAATGCATGATGTCCAGCCTTGTCTAAGTCTTGTCTAGCTCCAGTACCTGCTATCTCCTGAGCATGTTTGTTTTCCTTATCTTAACGATAAATGAGTAGAGACAATGAGCTATTCAGGCGAAGGGTTACAACCCCGGTCTTTGTCTGGTTTAAGGATTGTAACCTGGCTCCCGGAATGGTTCCACGTCCCTAGTCGTTTATCGCTCTGTGTACTTTTATTACTTGTACTTCCTTTTATTCTTTATGTTCTGATATGCTGGCTTTTGTTCTTATTTGTGGCCTCCTTGTGGCACTTGCTCTTTCTGGGGTTTGACCCAGCTGGTTTTGTGTGGCCAGATTTTGGAGCAGCTCCCGAGAATCTACCAAGCTTCCAGCCCAATGGTGAACACTAGACGGAACCCGGGCTACGAGTGGGTTTTTCCTTTTTGTTTCACCCACTTATATGTAAATTTATTCTTTTGAGGCATTTAGCCGACGAGCACCTGTTAGCTCGATGCACATTTATTTACTGTCTGCCTACGGGCTGTAAACATGATTAACAAATTCTAGGGTTGATCATGTATGACCGAACTCTTGCTAGTCCTATCATTTTGTACGACTAGCTTCATGATCATCCGATATGTAATATTTGGGACGCCTTATATATATATATTTGATGCTCTATCATCTTGTAACTCTGTTAATTGCTGGAGATTGAGACAATAGGCTTGATCTTAAGAGACTGTTGGCTTGTAGTAAACCCTCATATCTAGACAGCCGTGACCGTATAGTTGAGATGTATTCTATTTCAATATACGTAGCTGGCTATGTCCGCCCCCGCTCTCCAGTATTCTGGTTCTGGGGCGTGACATATATATATATATTTTAAAATATATATATATATATATATATATATATATATATATATATATATATATATATATATATATATATATATATATATATATATATATATATATATATATATTCGTAATTTATTTTATTGGTCTATTATTTATTTTTATGGATATTTGTTATAAATATTATATACATGTTATTGATATTCTTTTATAAATAATATTTATTTTAGAATATTGGTTAGATTTTTCATGGAGTAGTAAACATAGGAGTATAGATATATCTTTCTATACTTAAAAGGTATATCTATAGACTAAGTATGAAAAATTTTTGGAAAAATGGTATTTTATTGATGTATTATTTATTTGGGATTATATATGCTAATAAATAGAGTCTTATTTATATAAAATTTAGTCTATGGAATTAATAAATGTATGTTGTAACAATTGGTTATATTTTGTTTAGATTATTTTATAGACATTGCTTGTATATTTAATGTGGTGCATATATATATATATATATATATATATATATATATATATATATATATATATATATATATATATATATATATATATATATAAAATATATATATATATATAAAATATATATATATTTATATATATATTTTTTCCTATAAATAGAGTTTACTTATAAACTTGAGTAAATAAAATTTATAATTTTATATTACAACTAGTTGGTTTTTATTATACATTTATAAGTATTTGATGTGTTACCTCATGTGTATATATGTACAGATATACATGTATACATACATACATACATACATACATACATACATACATACATACATACATATATATATATAATATATATATATATATATATATATATATATATATATATAATATAATATAATATAATATAATATAATATATATATATTATATGTATGTGTGTGGGTATATGTGTGTGTGTGTGTGTGTGTGTGAACAGTGCAATAGCACTGTTCACTTTATCCTTAGCCGACAACCAAGCCAACATAGACAAGAACGCGGCTTCAAAGGGTTGATCAAACAAACCCAAATTCAAACCGATTTTGTCTAAATCTTTTGCAATGTAATCCCTATCCTATTCTCCTCTGGTTAGACCAAATCCTCGTTCAAATTGAATTTAAATTGAGTAGAATTTGAATTATGGAAGATCAATATAAATATCGATATATTTTCTTCGGGGTTCTTGGAACGCTAAGAGAAAACTCTCGTGAACCCTATCTCGTGATTCGAGAGGTGACCCATGACCTCTCGTAAACTCTCATGCAGCCTGCCGCCGTCGGACGTCGCTGCAGAGGTGACGGAACCACCCTGAGACGGCCTGAAACATAGTGCTCTGTTTTAAAACCCTAAACCGAGGTACTCAACTTCTTCTTAGTTTTTCTCCGTATTGGTTTAGTCGTTTTCGAATTTACAAATTCGTATGCATAGCCCATATGACCCCCTACCAATCCTTTCAACAATTTTTATTTGAATTGCAACAAACTGATAGTAGAAATATGTGACCCTCGGATTTCGTTATCCGTATTTTGGTATACATGTACGTATCTTGGACCCGTATTTTGACTTGTCCCGACTAGCTAGCCTTGGCTTTTGCATTTGGCATGGGTTAATTAGCATTTCTTGGTTGGTGTGGTTTATCTTGGCCTTGGCATGCATCGGGTTTGGTTGGGTTCGGCTTGGTTGGGTTCGGTTTGGGTTAGCATGCAAACCCTACCTACCACCATCCCCCATTTATTAACCCAACAACCCTTCTCTCTCTTCATTCACTTCTTTATTTACTCTTATTTTTCCTCCATTAACTCTCTCCACCTATAGAGAGGCTTAGGCAAGTGCAACTTGCTTCATGGAGGAACTCAAATTTTGTTGTTCCATTGTCTTCCCCTCAAGATTCTAAGACACTTTAGTACTTGACATTTTTAATTTCCATGGTTCATTTCATGTAGATCTAAGTTGTTGCATTTTTGAGTCTTCATGGTTTTGATCCACTAACTTGGTTGTTTCCGGAGATTGAGAGTTCCATGTAGTAGGAATTTCGATTTTACGCAAGTTTGACTTTTGAATGGCTAGATTTCATCAAGTCTTGGCCGAGATGGGGTTCGTTGAGCTTCTTGAGTCCCCATGGCTTCATGTCTCGGCCTTGGGGAGGAGACGAGCCTTTTATGCACACGTTTTAATGTGCCTGCGTAGTGTTACCCTTTTACGCACACGTTTTAACGTGTCTAAATAGTGTTACCCTTTTACGCACACGTTTTAACGTGCCTGCGTAGTGTCCCCCTTTACGCCCACGCATTTGCGTGCCAGCGTAGTCTCTTCTACGCCGAGTTCATTCGAGCTCTACGCAGGGGCTACTCCCGCTCGCGTAGAGTCTCGCATGCGTAGAGTCTCGCTCGGGCGCTCGCGTGCATAGAGTCTCGCTCTAGTACTCGCGTGCGTAGAGTGCCTACTCGCGTAGAGTGCTTGCTCGCGTAGAGGGGTCCTTCCTTGGTCTTGCTCACGTAAAACTATTTTTACGCTCGGGGCCTCTTAGCCTAGCGTAGTTTTATTCGCGTAGAGGCTTTGAGCCCCTATGCGCGCCCGTTTGCTCTATTGTTCTTGCACCTCTTGTCACGAACTTGATATCCTTGAATTGATTGATATGACTGGAATAATAATTGTACATGGCATGGTATGACAAGTAATTGACATGACATGACATGACATGACAAGCAAGCATGATGGGAACTATTGAATGCTGTTGCGACGGCTAGCACAACATGACAAGAAGCATGACATGACAAGACTGAATGACCTGGACACCGTGGATGATTGTGTTTGTACAAATGAACCAGTACTGTCTTGCATCATGTCTAGGGCAAGGATTCCTGAGTACTACGGTCAGGGGTACTTACTTAAACTGACTAAGGCTAATAACTAGAATAATCCAGTAGTCATGAAGAGATTTCCTAGCTACAGGCAATCCTGTTATCTGGACGCCCTATCATGGGATCTGTAGCCTACCGTCGAGTAGGACACATTTCCAGCACACTGTCATGTGTTGCACCCTTCAAGCTACTTAAGGATACATGCGTTTCCTGGACGATGTACCCACATGAACTCAACCCCTAATTGCGTCCGGATAACCTGGATGGTCTGCAGGACTTGTGGCTGTTGGAACAATCTTATTGTATATTGCTAGTAACTAGGCATGTGATAACCCTAGTTAGTTAAAGTATGAAACCGTATTTATTGCTTGGCCGTGAATGATGATGGAGTCTAACCAGTCTTGTCTTGTTCCAGTACATGGCTATCTTGGAACATGATTGTTTATGCTTACCCCTTTTATACTGACCTGAATAATTTCTCACCTTCTTGCCAGTTATTGCCCTATTAAATTTCATGTCTTATTTATCCTCTTATTTTATGATCTGATATGCTGGTTTTAGTTCTTAAGTGAAGCCTCCTTTGCGACACTTGCTCTTTCTAGGATCTGACCCAGCTGGTTTTGCGTGGCCAGATACTGGAGCAGCTCCAGAGGATCTCCCTACCTTCCAGCCAGATGGTGACCACCAGGCATAACCCTGGCAACGAGTGGGTTATATTTTGGCTCTCCCGCTCTATTGTAAAAATATTCTTTTGAGGCGTTTAGCCGACGAGCACGTGTTAGCTCGCTTGCACTTTACTTACTGTCTGCCAACGGACTGTAGCATGATTAACAAATCCTAGGATTGATCATGTATGACTGAAACTCTTGCTAGTCTTCATATTTTGTATGACTAGCTTCATGATCATCCAAATATGTAATGTATGGGACGCCTTACTATTGTATATTTGGTGCTCTGACATCTTGTAACTGCTATTATTAGCTTGAGATTGAGACAATAGGCTTGTTCATGACCATAAGAGACTGATGGCTTGTAGTTAAATCCTCATGTATCTAGACAGCCGTGACCGTATAGCGAGGTGGGTTGCACTTCAATATACGTAGCTGGCTGTGTCCGCCCCTGCTCTCCAATATTATGGTTCTAGGATGTGACAGGTTTAAGTGGTAGCCCGTGCAGGTCTTGTGAATCAAGATATGTGAGGGTTTACCGAATAGATATCTCAATCAGCACTCGCCCTTGATCTCTGCTCGTATCCTCTAAACTCCTGAAATTTTGACCTAAATCATGTGATTGTATCCTTGATCTGTCCTAATCCTTCATTATTGTTTCATGTGTCGTCTTCTTCAGCGGCATTGCTCCTAGTCCTGCCAATCAGCCGGAAGGAGCTCGACGAGTTCTCCCACAATAAGAGGATCAAGCTCAGCACTCAGGAGCAGCTTCCCGAGTCATACTTTCCGGAGGTCCAGAACCTCCAGTACAGCCAGCCCAGCCTGCAAGACAGGATGATGAAGTCTTGGTTGGACTCATCAGGGAGTTGCTTGCATCACAGGATCGTCGAGGTGATGCATTGCACCAGACAGTACAAGATGCTCCGAACATAGGTGGTCATTAAGGTAACAGTGCGACCAACAGCTTCAAGCGCTTGAACTCTCCCTTCTTCGATGGCAGCGAAGATGCTATTACCACAGATGCTTGGCTGCAGGACACTGAGGTTATTCTAGAAGCAGCCAGAACCCCAAAAGATGAGAAGGTGGCCGTGGTACGCCTGCAGTTATTAGATCTAGCCCACAGCTAGTGGGTGACGCAGGCCGTTGGATTGGTAGCACCTATTGCCTGGACAGTATTCCGTGAGAGATTTCAGACCAAGTACTTTGACGCTGTAGCTCGGTATGATCTACAGACGAGGTTCTCTAATTTGAAGCAGATGGACAAGACGGTCGATGGATATATGACCGAGTTTTCTAGGCTTAGTCGGTTTGCTCCCACCTTGGTGGCGACCGAGTTCGACAGGGCTCAGCGGTTCCAGCAGGGACTCCACCTGGAGATTTTACTGGCAGTGGAGCAGTTTAAACACCAGAGTTTTGATGCAGTATTGAGAGCAGCGAAGAGGCATGAATATACCTCTCAGAGGATTGTGGATCGAACCGGGAGTCGGAAGCGGTCTCACGGCCAGATGAACCAGTCTTCAGCACCAGCCCCGGCAGCTAGGGCTTTGACCATTGGAGCTCCGAGGCGGGCGGCTTCCGTTACATCGACTCAGCACTCGACCCTGGCATATCCTCAGCAGCAGCAGCAGAAGCTGTCTTTCGCAATGAGTTGCACTCATTATGGAAAGCCAGGGCATGTGGTATCAGAGTGTCGCAGAGCACAGGGTTTGTGCTTGGTTTGTGGGGCACCGAACCACAGGATTGGAAACTGCCCAAATAGAGGGAGTTCATCTTCTTCAACCTTTTCTAGTCCCTCGGTTAGAGGGCCAGCCCCAGTACCAGTTCAGCAGCAGCAACAGCACTCGTTCCCGAGGCCCTTGCCGCCTCAGGCCCAAGCATTTCAGCAGTAGAACCCCCAGCAGTATACACAAGTCCAAGATCTGATCCAGAACCGCCAGAGAGGTTTCCAGCAGAGGGTACCGGCACCCAAAGGGCAAGGTCAAGTGATGGCTTTGACCGTAGAGGAGGAGTTAGCATCAGGTAAGGGGTGGCAGGTACTATTCTCGTCAACTCCTTCCCAGCATCAGCGTTATTTGATTCTGGTGCATCGCATTCATTTATGTCTGCACAATTTACGACACGGATAGGACTGGAGCCCGAGTCAGCATCAGTAAGGCTCAATATACTTACTGGTAGCGGACTTGTGGGAGTAGATAGAGTGTTTTTCTCGTGTCGGATCGTAGTTAGCAGTAGAAAGTTTTTCGTTAGGTTGATAGAATTCTCGATGGCCGATTATGATGTGGTCTTAGGGATAGATTGGTTGAGGGACCAGTATGCTAGAATAGATTGCCATATCGACAAGATTATTTTTAGTATCCCTGGTGAGCTAGAGTTTTTATTTTTCCAAGGCGGAGTAGAACCTTCACCTCCAGTATTTCGGATGGCAGTGGCAGTGGCAGCGGCAATTTAATTTCCCAGAGTTATAGAAGAGTTTCCCGATGTTTTCCCCGAGGAGCTTCCAGGTATGCCACCAGAGAGGGAGATCGAGTTCACCATAGACTTGATCTCCGGAATAGCACTACTGTCGGAGAGGGTCTACCGGATGGCACCGTCAGAATTGGAGATCTTGTATAAGATGATTGAAGAACTCAGGACCCAGGGATTCATCCGTGCTAGTGGATCGCCTTGGGGAGCCCCGATGCTTCTTGTAAAAAAGAAGGATGGTACGTCCAGATTATGTGTTGACTATCGTACCTTGAACTCAGTAACAATCAAGAACAGATACCCTCTCCTGAGGATAGATGACTTGTTTGATCAACTCAAAGGGGCGTCAGTATTTTTGAAGATTGACTTGCGGTCAGGATACCACCAGATCAGAGTCAGAGAGCAGGACATCCCGAAGACGGCGTTTAGATCCAGGTATGGGCATTGGGAGTTCCTTGTTATGCCATTTGGAGCAACCAATGCGCCGGCTGTATTCATGGACCTCATGAATCGTATTTTCATGCCTTATTTGGATCATTTCGTGATTGTGTTCATAGACGACATCCTGGTCTACAGTAAGAGTGAAGCAGAGCATGAACAGCATCTCAGAGTTGTCCTTCAGATTCTCCGAGAACACCAGTTGTATGCAAAGTTCAGTAAATGTGGGTTTTGGCTCGATCGCATTTCATACTTGGGTCATATTATCACCAGAGGTAGAGTAGAAGTGGATCCCTAGAAGATCGTGGCTATTGAGACGTGGCCAGTACCCAGCACAGTTGTAGAAGTTCGCAATTTTCTTGGCTTGGCTGGCTACTACCGGCGATTTGTTTCAGACTTTGCACGAATTTCAGCACCTATGACCCAGTTGACTCACAAGGATGTACAGTTTGCTTGGACAGCAGAATGTTAGAATTCTTTCGAGAAGTTGAAGCGAGGATTGATGACGACACCCATTCTCACGCTTCCAGATAGGACTGGGGGATTCTTAGTGTATTGTGATGCTTCAGGCAAAGGTTTAGGATGTGTTTTGATACAGCATGGGAAGGTAATAGCTTATACATCACGTCAACTTCGTGATCATAAGAGGAATTACCCGACCTACGACTTAGAACTGGCAGCAGTAGTGTTTGCACTTAAGTTGTGGAGGCACTACTTGTATGGAGATAGGGTAGAGATTTTCACCGACCACAAGTGCCTGAAGTATGTGTTTACCCAGAAGGATCTTAACATGCGTCAGAGGAGATGGCTAAAGCTACTTGTGGATTATGACATCAACCTGCAGTATTATCCTGGGAAGGCTAACGTTGTTGCAGATGCATTGAGCAGGAGAGCCGGAGTTTATTTTCTAACAGCACAACCAGAGTTGTTAGCAGATCTTCAGAAGATGGGTATAGAAGTTGTCCTTCCTACCAATGTGGCCTTGATGGCCAGTATGCAAGTTCAGTCGAGTATAGTAGAGAGGATCAAGTTGGCACAGTCCGCAGATTCTAAGCTTCAACGGCTTAGGGCAGAATGTATAGCAGGGCAGAGACCAGAGTTATGTATCCATGAGGATGATACACTTCGATATGGGAGGCATCTTTGTGTACATAGTGGTGATATCAGATAGGATATCATGGCAAAAGCTCACAGTTCTCAGTATTCGATTCATCCGGACGGTACGAAGATGTATCATGATATTCGACAACATTTTTGGTGGAATGGCATGAAGAGAGAGATAGCCTGGTTTCTCTCTCGATGTTTAGTTTGCCAACAAGTTAAGGCTGAACATCAGAGACTGGCTGGACTTCTTCAACCCTTGTCGATCCCAGAATGGAAATAGGAGCACATTACCATGGATTTTGTAACTGGATTACCTAGATCCCCAGCCGGGAGGGATGCTATCTGGGTTATAGTCGACAGGCTCACCAAGGTAGCTCATTTTCTTCTTTTCAGGCACTACCAAAATACATGGATTTACCGACGGCCTTATCCGTCGGTAGTCCGTCGCCAAAAATAAATACCGACGGATTACCGACGGATATTTTGGTAAAACAGCCGTCGGGAATAACCTCGTCGCTAAAACATATCCGTCGCTACTCCGTCGCTCAGCGACGACTTAGCGACGGAATACCGTCGGCGCATTTAAATATATATAGCGACGGATTACCGACTAGCTTTCGTCAAAACATGTATCAGGATATAGGGTTAGCGACGGAAAACTCCGTCGCTAACGAGTCGGCAAAATCGTATCAGTGATTTTCTGATACCCAATATCCGTCGCTAATCCATCGTAAATTTGTCGGCAAAAGCGTATCAGAGATTTTCTGATACCCAATTACCGACGGACATTCCGTCGCTAAAACCGTCGCAAAAAGTAAAATTCTCCAGGTAGCGACGGATATTACGTCGCTAATCCGTCGATACATTAAATTCCTACAGTTAGCGACGGATAGTCCGTCGGGACTTTGTCGCCAGTCCGCCGAAAGTTAGTCGCCAATCCGTCGCTAATGCTAAAATTTATGGACATCAAACAGCATCAGTTCGACGGATCGTCCGTCGCCAATCCGTCGCTTTATTGAAATGCTCCAGGTAGCGACGGATTTTACGTCGCCACTCCGTCGCTAACCTCAGTTTCTCCAGTTAGCGACGGATAATCCGTCGCTGAGTGGTCGCCAGTCCGTCGTAAGTTAGTCGCCAATCCGTCGCGAAAGCTAAAATTTTTGGACATCAAACAGCATCAGGTCGACGGATCGTCCGTCGCCAATCCGTCGCTTTATTGAAATGCTCCAGGTAGCGACGGATAGTCCGTCGCCACTCCGTCGCTAACCTCAGTTTCTCCAGTTAGCGACGGACTATCCGTCGCTGAGTGGTCGCAAGTCCGCCGTAAGTTAGTCGCCAATCCGTCGCGAAAGCTAAATTTTTTGGACATCAAACAGCATCAGGTCGACGGATCGTCCGTCGCCAATCCGTCGCTTTATTGAAATGCTCCAGGTAGTGACAGATTTTACGTCGCCACTCCGTCGCTAACCTCAGTTTCTCCAGTTAGCGACGGACTATCCGTCGCTAAGTGGTCGCCAGTCCGTTGCTAACTGCTAATTTTTGAAAAAAAAATACTGCAAACAGACTCTTTCCTGTTTATACAACACATCCAACACAATATCAAACATGCAAAATATCCATATACAACACCATATATCCATATCCAACACGAATATCCAACGTATCCAATATCCAACACCATATATCCATATGCAAAATATCCATATCCGACACCAATATCCAACGTATCCAATATCCAACAAAATATTACCAACACAATATATCCAATATCCAACATTAAATTATCCAAACATAAAAAAAATATCCGAACATACAATGTATCCAAATGTCTACAAAACCAACAACATAAACAAAATCAAATCCCGTCCGTCGGATCGTCTCGTGCTCGTGTCGCCGCATCCGCTTTGCGTATGTACTCCTCCACCGTGTGTGCCGGCACTTAGGACAAGACATGGTCTGGAAGCGCGCGTAGCTGCTCTGGCGACATCATGTCAAGGAGCGTCAAGATGGTGTTATCCGATACGATGCGGGCGTCCGCAGAGCGGTTAAACGAAAGCCGTCCGGGGGAAGAAGGACCAGGTCGATCCGAAGCACCGGCAGCAGCAGTAGACGGACCGGGAGCAGACGGACCGGGAGCAGACGGACCGGGAGCAGACGGATAGCGCCCCAACACTATCGCCCGCAAATCTGACACCGCGGAGGTCAGAGTCGCAAGCTGCACCCTCACATCGTCAACCGGGGGCGCTGGGGGAGGCGGAGGCAGTGGATATCTCGGGGACGGCTGCAACGAGGGCGCCATGGAACCTAAGCCGTAGACGCGTCCTTTCCTAACGCCATCGACGGATTCTACGAACACGTCGTCGTAGCGAGCGGCCATAGAAGAGTGCGTCTGGGTGGGCGTCGTTTCGCCGACATTCTCGGAAGGGGGCTCGATCTCAAGCCGACTAAGTGCCTCACGATACGCAGCCTATCCAATGAATGTGTTTATACTATAAGTTTTCCTAAGTTATAATCTAAATCCTATGTTTCCCTAAGTTATAGTCTGAATCCTAAGTTTATCTAATTAACTTAACAATAATTATATTTCTAACATAAATCTCATAAATGTAAGTACTTACATCAGTCTCCTCGGCCCTCGCGTCGACGAAGCTCCCGTCCTTCCGCCTCTTGTGCGTATGCACGAATACATCGTGAGCGGTGACCGTTTCCGCCTCTTTTCCCTGCTTTACCGCCCGTTGGGCCTGCATACGTAGAATTTAATTAACTTCGTATATTAACAGTACGAAATTAAATAATAGAATGAATTTGAATTTGCGCTATCTCACCAAATCTGCACGCGTCAATGCGTGGGGCCTTGATCCCCCCGTATGCAGACCCGCGACCTGTCGATTAGCCTTAGCTTTCTCCGATTTCAGCTTGAACTGCGGAGTATCCATCTTCTCCAACATCTGCTCATAGTACTCCGCCCGGATCCAGTCCTTCCTCGTATGCGCCGTACGAAGGTCGTACACCGCATCCCGTATCTTCTTCCCGGCGGCGGCTTTGTAGGTCCTGCGGATCGCCTCCTCGCGATGGGGGGGCCACCAGAACGTCCTCTGACATACAAATTCAAATATCACGTAATAAAAAATTTAATGATTTAAAGAATAATTAATAATTCATTGACGGATTTATACCCTCATCTCGTCGAGCCAGACGTACTTCATGTCCTGAGGCACCTCAGAAAAATTGAGGTAGGGGCCATGGTAGTTATCCCGGATAATGCACCCTAGAATCTGGGCAGCATCCCACGGGAAAAACCTATAAAGAAGCAACGACTGGATTATTAACTTGAATAAATGAAACAAATTTAATAAATTAACTTAAATTTACTTACGATTCACCAGCGGGCCATAGCTCTCGTCGGAACTCGCCCACCAGCCTCTCTGGTGGCGTCGGGGGATCCGCGGGTCCGCGCACGTACTCCCCGGTAACAGGATAAAACTGAATCCCGGGGTACTCCGAGGCCCATCCTGCAGTAACTGCTGGGCCCCCTGCTGCATCTGCTGCTGCATCCGCTGGTACATCCGGTGGCGGAATGGATCCGCTAGCGGATGGAGTCACAGGCCTCGACGACGATGTCGGTAGCACCGAGGAAGAATGACGGCGGGAAGAGCCTGTGTCCGGGCTCTCCAAGTCGGGATCGGAGGTCACATCCGGGAAATGCGACTGGCGACCACGACCGCTACCACCACGCCCACGCCCACGCCCACGCCCACGACCACCACCACCACCACCACCGCCGCCGCCGTCGCCACCGCCACGACCACGGCCAGTACCACCAGTACGGGTGCTCGCAACCATGCCCTGTAAATAGAACACATAAACAAAATACCGACAACATAGATTTATAAATGAATATAAAACTAAACATATCCATACCAGCAGCAGGGCGATGAGTGCCGCCCAGACGAGTAGGCCTAGGAGTGCCATCTGCAAAAAGAAACTCATACAATAATACGCAAATATCCCAAACTAAAATAAATATTACAATCAGAAGTGAAGTACGAATAAAAGCTAGATACACAAAATCTGATAAAATCATGCACCAATACAACAAAGTACAATTCTTGTAACTTTTGATGAAAGGGCATCTTGTGTTCCACTAGACTTGTAATTGTAAATCCAAATGTAATAGGGTAATTTAGGATTCGAGACTAGATATTGGGTGCTTCAAGATACAACTGAAATATAGCGATATTTAATCATCGTCATCGTCCTCTTCCTCGGCCTCGGCCTCATCATCATCATCATCCTCATCGTCGAATTCATCTGTATCCTCATCCTCATCCTCATAAAGTTCTTCTTCTTCTTCTTCTTCTTCTTCTTCTTCTTCTTCTTCTTCTTCTTCAGTCTCAATACTTGGGACAAGACGCCTCTTTCTTCCCTGGTTGACATCTAAGTCTTGTATATCAACCTCTTCCTCTCCTCTATTTTCATCAGCAAGAGGTATATCAACCTCTAATTCAACATCCATGTCACAAGACTGTTGTCCCAAGTATTGGGGCTTTTCGATCTGGTCCTCTTAGTATGCTGGGTCTCCAACGTTGAATGTATTTCTAGATTTAATCTTGCATACTGTCCACCAGTCAAAGCGATCTCTACGACGCCTTGGGTAGCTTGTATAGTAGACTTGAACAGCCTAACTTGCTATCGCAAACGTGTCGGACCCTCTATACCTCCTGCGATGATTTATATCGACGAATCCAAATTGTTTATCGATTCTCCAACCGATATTTGGTGTCGTATCGAACCACTCACATTTGAACATAACAGTATGCATATCAAATGGGGCACTATATTGTAATTCTACAATATCCCGAAGCACTCCATAATAGTCAAAGTCCGGCTCGTCGTCATAGATTGTGCCTCTTATGCAAACACCAGAATCCTTCGTACTGAAGCCGTCATTGAGAAATTCGGCATTTATAGGATGTTGAGTTGTCTTAAACTTAAAGCCATTAACGACATAGCCGGGCCAAGTCTTTGCATGCTTCTTCGGTCCCAATGACAAATAACGAATGCTCTCATTTGTGAGTGTACTTGGTTCAGCTAATAAAACCTGTAAACTTTAAATGTTTTAGTTGCATATATATATTTAAATGGTAGCCGCATAACACATTATCTCAGTTACTTACGTAATCTCGAAACCATGACGGAAAGGTAAAATCAACCTCTCTTTGAAGTCCCTCATCGGTAATATCGGGTGTCCTTATTTTGACTTCATCTCTAAATACACTGTTAGAGAGAATAAAATTAGTGTAGTCACTTACCTCACCAAATTAGAGATTATAACGAGGTGTAGTCACTTACTTCTCCAAATCTCTCACTTCTTGTATGTCATAATTTAATAAGACATATCGGTGAGCGGCATCATACTCATCGTCACTCAACCACCGTTTCTTACTAGCCCCAATAGGCTTGCCCCTTAAATTGAATATACCTCCTTCCTCAACGTCTTCGTCATTCCTTTGAGGTCTATTTCGATTTGTCTCAACATGAGTATCGAAATAAATGGAGCAAAAGTTTGACACCTCCTCGATAAGATATGCTTCGCATATCGAAGCCTCTATATGAGCCTTGTTGCCAACTTTCTTCTTTAGATGATGTAGATACCTAGAGAGACAAATTATCTTGAGAATTAACAATAAATTGTAAAATCTACTTAAATTATATCAATTTTTATTTACCTTTCAAAGGGGTACATCCATCGATAATGAACAAATGCACTGACACGGGCTTCGTATGCTAGATGAATCGGTAGATGCTCCATACTGTCGAAGAAATCCGGTGGAAATATTTTCTCTAACTTGCAAATTGTTAAGACAATCTTCTCCTCAAGTTGTATCATATGTTGCACCGTGAGCTTAGTTGAACAGATATCCCTGAAGAATGTAGACAGCTCGGCCAACGGAACCCATACAGCAGAAGGTAACAACTCTCTCAACGCAATGGGCAGTAATCTTTCCATAAACACGTGGCAGTCGTGACTCTTCATTCCTATTAGCTTGCGTTCATTGAGATCAACGCATCTAGACAAATTTGACACATAGCCGTCGGGAAATCTTAAAGTAGATATCCACTTGCAGATTATTAATCTATCTTCCTTGCTCAATGCGTATGGCGCTATCGGCTTAGTTACTATTTTCCATACATATCGGACAAGACATGTTGCCATGCGTACTCCATCCCGACAGCATACCGTATGCTGGAAAATCATTGATTGTCCACATGAGTGAAGCTCTCATCTGAAAGTTTTGTTTTCTGGAAATATCATAGGTCGTGACGCCGATCTCCTACAACTGTTTCAGCTCATCCACCAACGGCTGTAAATATATATCGATGTTTTTTGTCGGATTTTTGGGACCGGGTATGATAGCTGTCAAGAACATATAAGGAGTCTTCATACACATCCATGGTGGCAGACTGTAAGGGGTAAGAATGACCGGCCAGCATGAGTATTGAGATCCCGACTGTCCGAAAGGGGCGAAGCCATCAGAACATAGCGCCAGGCGTACATTTCTAGGCTCTGCAGCAAAATCTGGATGACACAAATCAAAATATTTCCACGCCTCCCCATCCGAAGGATGTGACAATTTTCCTTCGTCCTTTATGCGATCTTCACTGTGCCACGTCATATGTTCTGCTGTATTCAGAGACATATACATCCTCTGTAAGCGCTTCGTGATCGACAAGTAATGCATATACTTGTAAGGACGTCGTTTTCTAGTTGACTTTCCTTTTCCCTGTACTGTCTTGTAACGATCCGTATTATAGAACCAACAACTTTCTAATACGCAATTCTCTTTGTAATACAACATGCATCCGTTGTGACAGCAATCTATCTTCTCGTACCCCAGTCCCAGTTGTCGGACCATCATCTTTGACTTGTAGAAGTTTCTTGGGAGCTCTTTTGATTCCTTCGGTAATACCTCATTAGTTAATTGTGTGATCCGATCATAGCAAGCTTGTGGCAAGTTAAAATCAGATTTTATGTTCAACAACCGCATCGTCACTGACAGTGCGGAATGAGTCTCACAACCAGGATATAGAGGAGTATCTGCGTCCTTAAACATATCATAGAACTCCTTTGCCTCAGGATTAGGATCCTCCGGATCAAAATTAGGCCCTGCCGCAGCATACACCATATCTCGTGCAAGGTTCTGCATGTCTCCATAATCCACAGAGCATCCGTCGTCTTCGAGAACATCCGTTGCAGCATTATCATCAAAAGCATAAGTACCAGCTTCTGCAGCCTGTCTTTCTGAATATAATTCACCTTGCGATGACCACAGGTCGTAATCACGTACGAAACCCTTACGGGTCAAATGATCTCTCACAGTCATCACTTCTTCGAAACGTATATTGTGATAATTAACACATGGACACTTGATTTTGTTATCGTCCATGTACTGAGTTTTGCTCATGGCATACTTAAGAAATACTTTCACACCTGCCTGAAAATCGTCACTCACACCAATTCTGCTCTCGTGTTGTCGTTTGTACATCCATGTACGATCAACAAAGTAACGATTCATGCTCGATTTGATGTGAATATCTGTATCGTAAGACAAACTAAACATAAGAATTAATAGCCCGATACCGATACTCATATCGTAAGAAAAACTAAACTTGTGGATAACACGCTAGGCCTACGACGAGGCTACTTAGTATCACAATCTAACATAATTAGTATATAATCATGTAACTGGTGGATCCGCTAGCTAGTAAGCCGGATGTACTTAATATCAGAGAGTATCAGATTAGTATCAGTATATAGGCTAGGTAGACCGTATCAAACGCATATCGGAATAGTAGGCCGAATAGGAGGCCGAGATAGTCGAATGAGAAGAAGGGAAGAAAGGAGGAGCAGATGGTATACTAGACTAGTTCTGGGTCAAATTAGGAGTCCAAGTCAACTCTGTCAAAACTAACCTTAATTAGGCTAAACTTCTACCTTAGCTAATCAAATATATATACTAGACTTCACGACGTGTGTCTGTGTATATATATATATATATATATATTATTAATAAATTACTTAAAATTATGCCTATATATATATATATATATATAGGTTCAAAGTATCGGTATCGGAATCGGTATCAGACTATTCCTATGAGTATTGGTATCGGCGATATCGGTAGTATCGGCGGTTTCGGATCGGAGTATCGGATTTTTTGGTATCGGGGAACAAATAATTATTAATAAATTATTTACATTCAAAAACATATATTTTATACATTTAGGCATAATTTTAAGTATTTTCAGTGTTATTTCTTAGTAGTTTTGAAATTAAATGAAATAGTAGTCACCCTTACCGATTGGTTTACAAACAATAGATGTGATTTTCTTCAATTGATGTGATTTTCTTCTTTTACATGCTTCTACAACCTTGTTATGCTTTAAACCCTTGTTGATTTGTCTTTTTTGTTTAATTTTCTTTGTCGAATTGACCGGAACAAAGACCCCCAATGTCGGTATCGGTCAATACTTGGTATCGGATCGGAACATGCCAAACCGTATCGGTATCGGCCGTATCGGATCTGTCACGCCCCGACTCGCCGAATCGGTCACCATCGCCTTGACTCGATATAAATCGATCCCCACGGGTCGGGACGTGATGCCGTACAAGTCTTTGATGGACTTGCACAAGGCAGGGATGTGCGCTTGGAAATTTCTTCTTGACTCGACGCGTTGAAATTAAACAGTGCAGAAAGTTGAAAACATAGCATAGGAAGAAACTTAGCTTTTCATTCATAAACTTGCAAAATATGTGCAAGGTCATATTTACATTACATATGCCGTTGCGGCTACATCTTTGAAATACAAAAGAAAGCTATCGACAAGCTACGCCTTGAAATAATCCTCGGCGTTCCATACATTCATGCCCCTTTATACATTTGAACAAAAGCCTTCGGTCTGAATTGGGCATCAAAATACTTCAAAATAGGAGAGCTTCGTGCCGCCTCCCGTTCTTCAGCTCCAGCTTAGTCTCGAGCTTCCGCAGCACGCTCGTTACCTGGGGAGTTGGGGGTTAGCACACTTGCTAGTGGATGGGACGAACCCACTCGTCTAAACCGACACTGCTTATTAAGGATTCAGGCATACGAAGTGATCTTTCTATTTAGAACTATATGAGTTGCAGTTCATATCGAAGGCACATTTTAAACGATAACAACATAACCCATTTAAAGGCATTCTTACCACGGCCGTGCTCCTTTCCTGCACAAAATATACATGATACTTACCACCTGCACAAGACAATAGGTGAGCATGCAATCTATCCTATATGCGGTCATTGGTGATATCGACACCAAGAAGGACGATTACGTAGCCTTGCGACGCGCCCACCAGTCCAGGTAGCGAGCCTAACTGGAGGTCTCGCAATGCCTCGCGCCGAAGCACGATTTTCATAATTTCCTCCTAGGCCGATTCGGTCCCAGGGCCCCGGGTACCGTCTCGAGGAAAGCTCACCTTGTGCACAAGTCGTCCTTGACCATGCGAATGTATGAACAGTTATATATGTATGAAGAAAATTGCATAGCGTAACCATTATCAAATCACATAATCATTCCTACTCGCGCAAGGGTCCTTTCCCCCGAAACCGTACGTTCTGATTTAGCATCCCGTAGGCACCAAATTCTCCGAGGCATAATGTACCGCCACCAAGGTTTTCATAGTTGTGTTTTGCATGGCATGAAATATAGTCTATCTCTTTCTTAGTGTGAACCTATCGATTCAGAGTTTACTTTTCTAGGTTGATATATTATCCCGAGCTCTTGATCTTAGTGGCAAGCATACATCCCGTTAGCATCATCGATTTGAACGTTGAACTTTAAGAATTTAGTTGGCGGGAAGGAGTAGAAAAGAAGGGGCCGAAAAAACCACCCACCTAAGGAGATTGCGCCGAGAGTAGGAGAACGCTTCGCGACGGTCAAGCGTCAGTTACACGAACTCCTGCAATGGCACGAGCATCGAATTAGAACCCTTCCTTCAATCCTTCCTTCGAAATTCTCAAGGACGCATTCAGAAATCGACGCGAAAGCACACTATCAAATCCACGCAACAATACGTTCAGAAAGCCAAGAAAACCAATAAAACCAACGGCAGACGGGTTGCATCGCTCCCTTTAGAGTTCCTTCGCCAAGACGCCGCCTACCGCATCTAGGACTTATTCCAACAGTAGTCGATCCATTAGTTGGAACGGTACTCATATCACTCGTCCAAATCGATTTTATTGATGCCATGGTTTTTTGTATCCAAACTCGTCGCCGAGTCAGACTAGCCATCTATGTTCCCGACCATGTCTGACTTGGCACGAGCCTATTACGTAGTGCTTCGCCCCAACGGGAGCGGGGCACTACATAATATACCACTAAGAAAAAGTTTCGTCCCGAAACTTAAGAACAAGGGTCTGACCTTCGTCGGCAAAAAGTGAAGGGTACTTCTCCCTCATCTCCGCCTCTAGCTCCCACGTTGACTCCTCGACGGAATGGTTGCGCCAGAGTTCGCGTACCAAGGACATCGATCGGCTTCGCAGGATCTTTTCTTTACGGTCCAAAATTTGTACGGGCTCCTCCGAGTATGATAGATCGGCGCGTAGCTCCAACTGATCGAAACTAACCACATGACTTGGGTCATGCACGTACTTCCGAAGTTGGGAGACATGGAAGACGTCGTGCACTTCGGCCAGGGCAGGAGGTAGCGCGATCCGGTAAGCAACGGTCGCCACTCTTTCGAGGATCTCGAAGGGCCCTACGAATCTTGGACTCAGCTTGCCTTTTACCCCGAATCGCATGACGCCCCGCATCGGCGTCACCTTCAGAAACACATGGTCCCCAACCAAGAACTCTAACGGTCGTCGACGAGTATCTGCATAACTCTTTTGTCGACTCTGAGCAATGCGGAGCCTATCTCGAATCAGGCGGACCTTCTCGACGGCTTGTTCGACTAGTTCTGGCCCGAGCACCTGTCGCTCCCCGACTTCGTCCCAGCAAATCGGAGATCGGCACTTCCTCCCGTAAAGCGCCTCGTAGGGAGCCATCTGGATGCTCGATTGGTAACTGTTGTTGTATGCGAACTCCGCGAGCGGCAAGTGCGTGTCCCAGCTAGTCTTCAAATCTATCGCACACAGACGTAGCATATCCTCCAGGATTTGATTCACTCTTTCTGTCTGGCCATCGGTTTGTGGGTGGTACGCGGAGCTAAGGTTCAACTTAGTGCCCAGCGCCGCCTGTAGACTCGTCCAGAAACGTGATAAGAATCGTCCGTCTCTGTCCGAAATGATTGTGGCCGGTACCCCGTGCAGTCTGACGATCTCGTCGAGATAAATCTGAGCTAACCGATCGACGCTCCATGATGCTTTAATAGCGAGAAAATGAGCGGATTTGGTCAAACGATCGACAATGACCCAAATCGCATTATTTCCCCGCGACGTCTTCGGAAGGCCCATGATGAAATCCATAGAGATGTCGTTCCACTTCCATACTGGAATATCGAGGTTCTGTAGCTCCCCGCCTGGTCTTTGATGCTCGGCCTTCACCCGTTGACAGGCCATACACTGTGACACGAACGTCGCCACGTCTTTCTTCATGCCGTGCCACCAAAAGATCGTGCGCAGGTCCTTATACATTTTGGTACTCCCGGGGTGCAACGAGTACTTCGCATAATGGGCCTCCGTCAGAATCTCCCTTCTAAGTTCAGCATGGTCCGGCACGCATATCCTTCCCTTCATCCGCGCCATTCCGCCTTCGTCCACCACAAAGTCGGTCGCCTTTTCCGTCGAAATCAGCTCGCGCATCTTCTTCAGGAATGGATCGTCCTCCTGTGCGGTCTTTATTTTGTTGTGCAGGCTCGACTCAAGGTGCAATTGGGCCAATCGTGCTCTGCGGTAACGAATTCGTAGTTCGATACCCATCTCCGCCAAGTCTCGCTGTATGCTACGGTTGATAGACAAGCACCCTGCAAACATTCTACTCAGCGCGTCTGCCACAACGTTCCCCTTACCTGGCGTGTACTCGATAGTCAGATCGTAGTCTTTGATGAGTTCGAGCCAACGCCGTTGCCGTAAGTTCAGGTCCCGTTGAGTGAAGATGTATTTGAGGCTTTTGTGGTCCGTATAGATGCGACAAGCTACACCATAAAGATAGTGCCGCCATAGCTTCAATGCGAATACAATAGCCGCTAACTCGAGATCATGCGTAGGATAATTTTTCTCGTGTTGCTTCAATTGTCTCGAAGCAAACGAAATCACCTTATCCCTTTGCATAAGAACGCATCCCAAACCCGTCCGCGATGCATCGCTAAATATCTGAAACCCTTCTGGCCCGTCCGGAAGTGCAAGGATCGGCGCTGAGACGAGCCGTTTCTTCAACTCTTGGAAGCTCGATTCGCAGGCGTCGTTCCACTCGAATGCGACTCCTTTCTGGGTGAGGCGAGTTAGAGGCGACGCAATTTTAGCAAAATCCTTCACAAATCTACGATAGTAGCCCGCCAAGCCGAGGAAACTTCGGATGTCGCCTGCTGAGGTAGGCCGCTTCCATTCGACTATTGCTTCAATCTTCTTCGGGTCTACCGTGACGCCTTCAGCGGAGACAACGTGCCCAAGGAACGTCACGCTGTTCATCCAGAACTCGCACTTGCTTAGCTTGGCGTAGAGTTGATTTTCACGCAGAGTCTGTAGCACCGTCTTCAAGTGTTCCACGTGCTCGTCCTTGCTCTTTGAATATATGAGAATGTCGTCGATGAACACAACGACAAATTTGTCTATGAACGGTCGGAACACCCGGTTCATTAGATCCATGAACGCGGCAGGAGCGTTGGTCAAACCGAAAGGCATGACCAGAAATTCGTAGTGACCGTATCGGGTTCGGAAGGCGGACTTCGGCACGTCTTCGGACTTGATCTTCAATTGGTGGTAGCCTGAGCGAAGATCAATCTTGGAAAACACCGTCGCCCCTTGTAGCTGGTCAAACAGATCATCTATTCTCGGTAACGGGTACTTGTTTCGTACCGTAGCTTTGTTGAGTTCCCGATAATCGATGCACAGCCGCATCGATCCATCTTTCTTCCTCACAAACAACACTGGGGCACCCCACGGGGAGACACTAGGGCGAATGTATCCGCGATCCAGTAACTCTTGTAGTTGTGCCTTCAGTTCCTTTAGCTCTGTCGGCGCCATTCGATAGGGTGCTTTGGATATCGGTCGGGTGTCCGGGAAGGTGTCGATGCTGAATTCTATCTCTCGGTCCGGCGGCATCCCTGGCAACTCGTCTGGGAACACATCAGGAAATTCTGCCACGACTTCAGTCTGGGCCGTGCTTGCAATCTCCGTTCTTGTGTCTCGAACTGATGCTAGGTATCCGCTGCACCCAGAATGTAACATACGCCTTGCCAAAATCGCCGATATCACCATCGCCGACTTTGATGCTGCTCTGCACGAATAAGAGAACTCGGTTTCGCCCGGAAGGCAGAACACAACTCTCTTCTCCGCGCACTCAATCGTTGCGTGGCATGCACCCAACCAATCCATGCCGAGGATTATATCGTACTCCTTGACGTCGAGGACGATAACTTCCAAGGATAGATTCCTCCCTCCGATGTATATGTAACCGTCCCTACAAATATGAGTGGCAGGCATGTCTACTCCCGATGGAGTGCTAACGCTAAGATTCATATCTAAAAGTTGCATAGGTAATTCATTTTCTTTTACAAAGTCGGCTGATATGAAACTATGCGTTGCACCCGAATCGAACAATACTCTAGCAGGCAAATTTTTATAGAGTAGTATACCTGTCACAACAGTGTCGGACGCATAGGCTTCGTCCCGCGTTAGTGCGTAGACTCGGCCTTGCGCCCCTTGGCGATTTTGTGGGTTCACGGGCACCGCGTTTGCGCCATGGGCGGGAGGCACCCTGTTCTGGCTCTGGACGTCCCTTGGTGGATGTTGGTTCGCCCTCCCCATTCGACAATCTACCGCCTTGTGACCTAGCTGGCCACACTTGAAGCATCCCCCTCGGCAGTCGACCGCCAGATGTCCCATCTTGCCGCAGCGATGGCATCGTACGCCTGGGTGAGGCCCCCGATACTCGGTCGTATTCTGGCACTTTGGCGTACCAGATCCTCCCGCGTCGTTAGGACGCTTGTTGAAGTTGTTGCGGATGCTTGATCCGCCCTTCTGCGACGTTCGACCTAAGACCCGCTCCATCTCAAGAGCGGCGTTATATGATTCCCTGTACGTCTGGCATCTCTGGTTCATGACATCCCGACGCAAATCTTCATTCAGGCCTTGCTGGAAGCGCTCGCACCATGCCTCTGCGTTCGGCAGAAAAGCCCCGGCAAACTTCGCTAGCTTTGCGAACTTCGCGTCGTAGTCTTCAACGGACAAGTTTCCTTGCTTCAAGGATATGAACTCCTCTTCCTTCTGTCGACGAAGGGCACGAGGGATGTATTGTTCGAGGAAGGCCCGTTTGAATGTCTCCCACGAGATCTTGGCACTGGGGTTGGACCCTTGGAGTTCCTGTTTCTTCGCCTCCCACCAGTCGTAGGCCCTCAAGTTGAGCTGCAACGCTGCGCACCCGACTTTCTTGGACCCCTTGATGTTAAGGAGAGTGAACAGACTCTCAATCTTCACTAGCCACCCCATGACTTCGTCAGGCTCTGCTCGACCGTTGAAGTCCGGCGGGTTCATTTTCTTAAACTTGGTCATCTTAAGCAGGGAGGAGGAAGACACATGTTTTGTCTTTTCGGCTTGCACTTCTTCCTCGGACATGACGGTCGTCGAGTTCTGTTGTGTCGCTATGGTACTCACGATCCTGGTCAGGGCGTCCATTTGCTTTTGTTGGGCGCTGACTTGGGCCTGGATCTGTTCCTGCAGCTGTCGTTGCTGCATCTCTGACTGACGTTGTTGGAGTTCCATGAGGCGTAGTAGTCGCTCCATGGCCGATTTGCTAGGCGTCGCACCTTCGGTGCTATCGGTGCTAATCAATGTGGGGACACCCAGTCTTTCCGTCATTCCTACAAAATTGAGCAAACCCGTTAGTATTCTCAAAATATCTACGGGCTTATGTGTATGGAACGATTATTTCAGGCCGCATATGTCGAAAAGCATAGTTTTTGAAAAATCGCAACGGCATCATCTAAAGAAAACATTTGGAAGGCCCGAGGTGTGAACCGTGCTCTGATACCAACTTGTCACGCCCTGACTCGCCGAATCGGTCACCATCGCCTTGACTCGATATAAATCGATCCCCACGGGTCGGGACGTGATGCCGTACAAGTCTTTGATGGACTTGCACAAGGCAGGGATGTGCGCTTGAAATTTCTTCTTGACTCGACGCGTTGAAATTAAACAGTGCAGAAAGTTGAAAACATAGCATAGGAAGAAACTTAGCTTTTCATTCATAAACTTGCAAAATATGTGCAAGGTCATATTTACATTACATATGCCGTTGCGGCTACATCTTTGAAATACAAAAGAAAGCTATCGACAAGCTACGCCTTGAAATAATCCTCGGCGTTCCATACATTCATGCCCCTTTATACATTTGAACAAAAGCCTTCGGTCTGAATTGGGCATCAAAATACTTCAAAATAGGAGAGCTTCGTGCCGCCTCCCGTTCTTCAGCTCCAGCTTAGTCTCGAGCTCCCGCAGCACGCTCGTTACCTGGGGAGTTGGGGGTTAGCACACTTGCTAGTGGATGGGACGAACCCACTCGTCTAAACCGACACTGCTTATTAAGGATTCAGGCATACGAAGTGATCTTTCTATTTAGAACTATATGAGTTGCAGTTCATATCGAAGGCACATTTTAAACGATAACAACATAACCCATTTAAAGGCATTCTTACCACGGCCGTGCTCCTTTCCTGCACAAAATATACATGATACTTACCACCTGCACAAGACAATAGGTGAGCATGCAATCTATCCTATATGCGGTCATTGGTGATATCGACACCAAGAAGGACGATTACGTAGCCTTGCGACGCGCCCTCCAGTCCAGGTAGCGAGCCTAACTGGAGGTCTCGCAATGCCTCGCGCCGAAGCACGATTTTCATAATTTCCTCCTAGGCCGATTCGGTCCCAGGGCCCCGGGTACCGTCTCGAGAAAAGCTCACCTTGTGCACAAGTCGTCCTTGACCATGCGAATGTATGAACAGTTATATATGTATGAAGAAAATTGCATAGCGTAACCATTATCAAATCACATAATCATTCCTACTCGCGCAAGGGTCCTTTCCCCCGAAACCGTACGTTCTGATTTAGCATCCCGTAGGCACCAAATTCTCCGAGGCATAATGTACCGCCACCAAGGTTTTCATAGTTGTGTTTTGCATGGCATGAAATATAGTCTATCTCTTTCTTAGTGTGAACCTATCGATTCAGAGTTTACTTTTCTAGGTTGATATATTATCCCGAGCTCTTGATCTTAGTGGCAAGCATACATCCCGTTAGCATCATCGATTTGAACGTTGAACTTTAAGAATTTAGTTGGCGGGAAGGAGTAGAAAAGAAGGGGCCGAAGAACCACCCACCTAAGGAGATTGCGCCGAGAGTAGGAGAACGCTTCGCGACGGTCAAGCGTCAGTTACACGAACTCCTGCAATGGCACGAGCATCGAATTAGAACCCTTCCTTCAATCCTTCCTTCGAAATTCTCAAGGACGCATTCAGAAATCGACGCGAAAGCACACTATCAAATCCACGCAACAATACGTTCAGAAAGCCAAGAAAACCAATAAAACCAACGGCAGACGGGTTGCGTCGCTCCCTTTAGAGTTCCTTCGCCAAGACGCCGCCTACCGCATCTAGGACTTATTCCAACAGTAGTCGATCCATTAGTTGGAACAGTACTCATATCACTCGTCCAAATCGATTTTATTGATGCCATGGTTTTTTGTATCCAAACTCGTCGCCGAGTCAGACTAGCCATCTATGTTCCCGACCATGTCTGACTTGGCACGAGCCTATTACGTAGTGCTTCGCCCCAACGGGAGCGGGGCACTACAGGATCGGTATCGGCCGATACTTTAAACCATGATATATATGTCTGAGTGTGTGTGTATCCGTGTGTCTGTGTCCGTGTGTGTCCGTGTGTGTGTGTGTGTGTGTGTGTGTCCGTGTGTGTGTGTGTATGTGTGTGTGTCCGTGTGTGTGTGTGTCTGTGTGTGTGTGTCCGTGTGTGTGTGTGTGTCCGTGTGTGTGTGTGTCTATGGGAGAGGAGGAGGAGGACTCCTGCGCGGGGACTCCAGAGTCCCTCCTACGCCCCCCTGCCCCGACCCCCCCAACCCCTGCCCGACCCCCCCCAACCCCTGCCCGACCCCCTCTCCCACCCCCCTGCCCCCCCTGTCCCGACCCCTCCCCAACCCCTGCCCGACCCCCCCCAACCCCTGCCCGACCCCCTCTCCCACCCCCCTGCCCCCCCTGCCCCGACCCCCCCAACCCCTCCCCGACCCTCCCCCAACCCCTGCCCGACCCCCTCTCCCACCCCCCTGTCCAGACCACCCCCCCACCCCTGCCCGACCCCCTCCCCGACCCCCCCTGCCCCCTTTCCCACCCCACCCTTACCTCAACCACCCCACCCCCTACCCGAACCCCCTGCCCAGACCACCCCCCCACCCCTGCCCGACCCCCTCCCCGACCCCCCTGCCCCCGACCACCCCACTCCACCCTTGCCCCGACCACCCCACCCCGTACCCGAAACCCCCCTGCCCCACACCCTCTCCGACCACTACGATAGCCCCCCAACCCCCCAAATCGTAAAAGAGAGAGAGAGAGAGAGAGGGAGATAGAGAGAGAGAGAGGGGGGGAGAGAGAGCATACCTTAGAGAGAGAGAGGGAGATCGTCGGTCGGAGAGAGCGAGATCGTCGGAGAGAGGGAGAGGGAAGAGAGAGAGTGTTTTGGGGGGGAATGAAAATTCCCCCCCCCCCCCCCCCCCCCGTCGGTTCAATTTAAGTTAGGGTACAGAAATTAGCGACGGAGTAGCGACGGATTATTCCGTCGCTAAGTAGTCAGTAAATCTCGCGCCAGAGTAGCGACGGATTATTCCGTCGCTAAGTCGTCAGTCAAATCTCGCGCCAATATTTTAGGCTTTTGCCGCCAAAATATGCGACGTTCTAGCGACGGATATAAAACCGTCGCTACTTGGCCGACAACCTATCGACGGCGTAGCGACGGATATGGACATAAAAAAATAAAAAAAATTGTCCACTGCTTTCCGTCGGTATTTCGTCACAAATCCGTCGGTGATCCGACGGTAATAGCGACGAAAAATTTCCGTCGCTAAATGGCCGTCGCTAAAATGCTGTAATTTGGTAGTGAGGGTTGGTCAATCGATGGATCAGCTTGCAGAGATGTACCTTAGGCAGATAATCAGGTTGCATGGAGTATCGGTCAGTATTGTGTCCGACAGAGATTCAAGATTCATCTTGCACTTTTGGCAGAGTCTTCAGAAAAGTTTGGGGACTCGTCTCAAGTTCAGTTCAGCCTACCATCCGTAGACAGATGGTCAGTCAGAACGCACGATCCAGACTCTTGAAGATATGTTGCGGTCATGTACACTCGACTTCGGTGGTTTATGGAAAGATCACTTGCACCTAGTGGAATTCTTCTACAACAACAGTTTCTAGGCCAGTATCCAGATGACACCTTTCGAGGCCTTATATGGCAGGAAGTGCAGATCCCCGTTAGCGTGGGATGATATATGCGAGAGGCAGATGCTTGGTCCAGAGATGGTCACACAGACTATTGAGGTGGTCAGGCAAGTTAGAGATCATCTTTGAGTTGCACAAGATCGCCAGCGTCATTGGGCCGATTCTCATCGACGCCCCCTTAAATTTTCTGTCGACGACCATGTATTCCTTATGATCTCGTCTACCCATGGCGTCATTTGTTTTAGCATACGGGGAAAGCTTAGTCCTAGGTATATAGGGCCGTTCGATATTCTGGAGCGAGTAGGTGATGTGTCCTATTGTCTCGCTCTTCCACCGTCGTTACACGAGGTACATAATGTCTTCCATATATCCCAATTGCGACGGTATATCCTGGATCTGAGTCATGTTCTTGATCATTCAGAATTGGTTGTTGGTACCAACCTTTCGTATGAGGAGAGACTCGTATCCATATTGGACCGAAGAGAGAAGATACTCAAGAACAAGACTATCAAGTTAGTTCGTGTTGCTTGGGGTCATCACTCTTTGGGTGAGTCAACATGGGAGCGTGAGGATGATATTTGATCGCGATATCCCGACCTGTTTGACTCATAAGGTATAATATCCTTCTTATGTCTTATGCATTAATTCCTTGCTTGCATGAATGATTGCTTGATAGATTGCCTAGTTATAACTTGCTTGTGATTAGTATAGTTTTTCTGACATCTCTAGCCTCTTGATTAAATTTCGAGGACGGAATTCTTTTAAGGTGGGTAGAGTTGTCACCCTCGGATTTTGTTATACGTATTTTGGTATACATGTAGGTATCTCGGACCCGTATTTTGACTTGTTCCGACTAGCTAGCCTTGGGTTTTGCATTTGGCATGGGTTAGTTAGCATTTCTTGGTTGGTGTGGTTTATCTTGGCCTTGGCATGCATCGGGTTTAGTTGGGTTCGGCTTGGATGGGTTTGGTTTGGGTTAGCATGCAAACCCTACCTTCCACCATCCCCCATTTATTAACCCAACAACCCTTCTCTCTCTTCATTCACTTCTTTATTTACTCTTCTTCTTCCTCCATTAACTCTCTCCACCTACAGAGAGGCTTAGGCAAGTACAACTTGCTTCATGGAGGAACTCAAATTTTGTTATTCCATTGTCTTCCTCTCAAGATTCTAAGACACTTTAGTACTTGGCATTTTTAATTTTCATAGTTCATTTCATGTAGATCTAAGTTATTGTATTTTTGAGTCTTCATGGTTTTGATCCACTAACTTGGTTGTTTCTGGAGATTAAGAGTTCCATGTAGTAGGAATTTTGATTTTACGCAAGTTTGGCTTTTGAATGGCTGGATTTCATCAAGTCTTGGCCGAGATGGGGTTCCTTGAGCTTCTTGAGTCCCCATGGCTGCATGTCTCGGCCTTGGGGAGGAGACGAGCCTTTACGCACACGTTTTAACATGTCTGTGTAGTGTTACCCTTTTATGCACACGTTTTAACGTGCGTACGTAGTGTTACCCTTTTACGCAAACATTTTAACGTGCATGCATAGTGTTACCCTTTTACGCACACGTTTTAACGTGCCTGCGTAGTGTCCCCCTTTATCCCACGCATTTGCGTGCCAGCGTAGTCTCTTCTACGCCAAGTTCATTCGAGCTCTATGCAGGGGCTACTCCCGCTCGCGTAGAGTCTCGCGTGCGTAGAGTCTCGCTCGGGCGTTCGCGTGCGTAGAGTCTCGCTCGAGTACTCGCGCACGTAGAGTGCCTGCTCGCATAGAGTGCTTCCTCGCGTAGAGGGGTCCTTCCTTGTTCTTGCTCGCATAAAACCATTTTTACGCTCGTGGCCTCTTAGCCTAGCGTAGTTTCATTCGCGTAGAGGCTTTGAGCCCCTATGCGCGCCCGTTTGCTCTATTGTTCTTGCACCTCTTGTCACATACTTGATAACCTTGAATTGATTGATATGACTGGAATGATAATTGTACATGGCATGGTATGACAAGTAACTGACATGACATAACATGACATAACATGACATGACATGACATGACATGACAAGCAAGCATGATGGGAACTATTGAGTGCTGTTGCGACGGCTAGCACAACATGACAAAAAGCATGACATGACAAGAATGAATGACCTGGACACCATGGATGATTGTGTTTATACAAATGAACCAGTACTGTCTTGCATCATGTCTAGGGCAAGGATCCCTGAGTACCACGGTCAGGTGTACCTACTTAAACTGACTAAGGCTAATAACTAGAATAATCCAGTAGTCATGAAGAGATTTCTCAGCTACAGGCAATCTCGTTATCTGGGCACCCCATCATGGGATCTGTAGACTGCCGTCGAGTAGGGCACATTTCCAGCACACTGTCATGTATTGCATCCTTCAAGCTACTTAAGGGTACATACATTTTCTGGACGATGTACCCACATGAACTCAACCCCTAATTGCGTCCGGATAACCTGGATGGTCTGCAGGGCTTGTGGCTGTTGGAACAATCTTTTTGCATCTTGCTAGTAACTAGGCCTATGATAACCCTAGTTAGTTAAAGTATCAAGCCGTATTTATTGCTTAGCCGTGAATGATAGATGGAGTCTAACCAGTCTAAGTCTTGTCTTGTTCCAGTACATGGTTATCTTGGAACATGATTGTTCATGCTTACCCCTTTTATACTGACCTGAATAATTTCTTACCTTCTTGCCAGTTATTGCCCTATTAAATTTTATGTCTTATATCCTCTTATTTTATGATCTGATATGCTGGTTTTAGTTCTTAAGTAAAGCCTCCTTTATGGCACTTGCACTTTCTGGGATCTGACCCAGCTGGTTTTGCGTGGCCAGATACCGGAGCATCTCCAGGGGATCTTCCTACCTTCCAGCCAGATGGTGACCGCCACGCGTATCCCTGGCAACGAGTGGGTTATATTTTGGCTCTCCCACTCTATTATAAAAGTATTCTTTTGAGGCGTTTAGCCGACGAGCACGTGTTAGCTCGCTTGCACTTTACTTACTGTCTGCCTACGGGCTTTAGCATGATTAACAAATCCTAGGGTTGATCATGTATGACTGAAACTCTTGCTAGTCTTCACATTTTGTATGACTAGCTTCATGATCATCCAAATATGTAATGTATGGGACGCCTTACTATTGTATATTTGGTGCTCTGACATCTTGTAACTGCTATTATTTGCTTGAGATTGAGACAATAGGCTTGTTCATGACCATAAGAGACTGATGGCTTGTAGTTAAACTCTCATGTATCTAGACAGCCGTGACCATATAGCGAGGTAGGTTGCACTTCAATATACGTAGCTGGCTGTGTCCGCCCCTGCTCTCCAATATTTTAGTTTTGGGGCGTGACAAAATCCCTGAGAAAATCTCAAAAAAGCTTAATAATTCACCATGGCACAAAGCAGTTTTTTCATGTTAAAACCCTAACTTGGAAGCCAGATTCCTCTCAAATCATGGATATTTTTAGAAAATTCTCTAAATTATTTTGTAAACAACATATCGGCATCAAAACGTTGTTTGTAGATTTAATTTTTCAATAGTAAATAAAGTGAAAAGTCGAGTTGAAAATCGACGAAAAATTGTTTTAAAAACTTAGAAATTTTGCGATACAGAGTGCGTCCCGCCAAACCAGACCACTTTGCCGTGTACCAATTGCATCGAAGGACGCGTATGGTATACCCAGATGTGTGGGCTTTCGCGAAAGTTGATTTAGACGTTTGTGCACGCCGAAATCAACATGTATCCGTCAAAATTTCCCGTATCGACCTCTTTGTAAACTAGTCAATTACTTTGTGCATGTTTTTCATATCGCGACAAAACTTGCGCCAATAGGACTGTCATTGTTCTGGTCCTGTATGCCAAGTTTGGTCCAATTTTGAGAAGGTCGACGGGAACGCTATTTTAGTAGGCCACAACCCGATCCAACAGACGAATTTGTGCACGGCCCACCAGAATCTAACTTTGAACATACCACTGGGTTGTTATCATCAATCCAGACCAGGAGACATGTAGTTTGGTGACCTTAGAGACCACAGGCTCTGGCACATTTTTCGGTGCAAAGCGGGTCCAACGGCGGATATTGTTTTGACCCAACCGTTTTGCTCCTGTGTCCAAAATTGGACTTATGGTAGGCTACCCAAACGAAATTGACTATTTTGAACATATTGGTAATATCTGTTTCATCCCCCGGAGACTGTTGTGAGAGTTTGACTTTTGTGGCTCGTTGATTGACTAGATAGTGTTGGTTCTACGTGCTACCACCAAGCAATTATACCTTGCCAGCTTGTACAGTATTTACATGTTTCCTTTCCTGTTGTACTTCTTTCCTCATGGTTGCATGTTCTCATATTGTACTTATTTTATCATCTAATGCTTCATTTATTTTATAGAGTTACGTGCACGTATAGGATATTATTCATTTCCTTTGCTTGTTTATTGGTCTTCTTCGTGTTCACCGTTTCTTGTGATTTGTCAGTTCTATGCCATATTTCCTTGACTTGACTTGATATTGATTGATTGACTTGACTTGTGATATTGCCATGAGGATTGAAGACGGAACAACAACACAAGAGGCAATGGAAGGTAATAACTTGATTTTGTGATAATTATAGAAGTAGATTATTAGTTTACGCTTGTTTGGTACATATTTGATTAGGAAAATCATAGGAACATAACATACCTTAGAGACATCTTAGAACTATAGACATATTTTTTTTTTCCTTTATCATAGTGAGTTATTTTAATTTCGAGGACGAAATTCTTTTAAGTGGGGTAGAATGTAATACCCCAGAATTTGTGAAATTATTATTTTTTATTTATTTGACTTAAATAGGGATTTCTGGAATTTATATGAATATTTTTTATTAACTAGTTATTATTATAGATGATCTTAGCCAAGGTTAAGTTTTGGAGTGCAAGATGACCAAGAATTTTGGCACGAATAGTGTAGTCATGTGCTTTGACTAGTGTTTTAGCCATGGTAGGGAAGGCCGAGCCATAAGTGTGTTCGAACTAGAAAAATCAGTCAAAGTTGTTATTTAATCCCTATATACGATTTAATTATTTATTAATTAGATTATTGACTTTTAGGAGACCCGGTTGTACTAAACCAGCCCAAACTGGACCCGAACCCAACCTAAACCCATGTAGATATGTTATGAGTGCAAAGGCGCCCATGTGTGTGTGTGTGTGTGTATATATATATATATATATATATATATATATATATATATATATAGGGTTGTTCTGCCATGCTTCCTATGGAAAAGGATGCATCGATACATCCCAAATCTAAACCATTGGATGTTGATCCAATGGTTCGGATTGAATAATAGAGTAGAAACATCATCTAATGCTGATTTTGACTCTTGACCTCTTGGTAACTTGCTATAGCAGGTTATTCTTCACGTTAATATTTTCAATGAACACCCTAAATTAACTCATATTTACTCTCTCTTTCGTCCATCCAATTTAATATTTTGTTTATCTACGTATAAATTTCATAAAAATAATTGTGCATCTACATATAAATTTTATAATTTGTTTTTGTTATAAAACTACAGGTCGTGGTGGTGGTGGTGGTGGTGGAAGGAGAAACGGAGATGAAGAAGGAAAGAAAAATCGGTCCAGTTCGTATCGGACGTCGTCGAGCCCTCCTCGAACAACAAGGAGTACCAGCTGTTGTCCCAATGATTGTATCATATTTTTGAATATGGTTAATCTGTTAAGTTTAGCATTTCATTATCACTAATCTTCATACTATCACTATAACATTTCTACTTATACTTATACCTTTGGTGATATGTGCTTATTATTTTACATATTAGTGATATGAGTTTTTATTATATATATCTTAAATCTAATTGAGTTACCAAAATCAAAACTATGTTTTGATTATGGTTATTCAATTAAGTTTAAACATTATGATCTCACTAATATTTATGCTATCACTATAGCTCTTATACTTAAACTTAGCATTGTCCTACTGTGCTTTATCTTATCATATTTGCTACATGTAAATTGCTTTGTTCGTCTAACATGTACATGCAGAAAAGCAATAAGCAAGATCAATGTGGACATATGCAATGAAGATATCATGGTGGGCCAAAGACGACAGATCCCACAAGATTTCTCTGAACCACCCGACGACATCTCCGGAGCCACACACTCGAGGGTTCCGCTGTCCGGTCAGCGGACGGGGGTCGAAGGGACAGCGCCCCTCGTCGGGGGTTCGGGGGCAAAGCTCCCGAAAGGTATTCAGTTTTCACAAACTGGATATCTTTGGACAGCTGACGTCAAGGAAGAAGCCAACATCTATCAAGGAAAGAAGCCATGCCATGCCATCATCACTTCAAGACTCTGAAGAAGCCTGCACTTGCTACAGTATATCTGGAGTCTGTAACGAGTCTTAGGAATAATTGTAAACACAAGAAATGGATGGCAAAATTGAAAGCTAGGGTAGAAATTAATCCATGATCATTTTTGGATAAAAACCGGCATATCGACGGTATACCAATTTTTGTTCACAGAAAGTTTCTATCTACAAAATCGGCATACCGACAAAATACCGATCTATATCGACGATATACCGATTCAGTAACGTTGAAAATCTAACGGTCGAATTTCGAACATTTAATGATCCCAACGGCTATATTTCTAGCCTTTGTAATTCCAGACCGGTATTCCGACGGTATACCGGTTTGTACCGACGGTATACCGATTGCTGACTGAAAAGTTGCCTTTGAGCTCTTTTCAATACTTTGGTTATAAATAGTCTTGAACCCCTTCATTCAAGGTTGATGCTTTGAGCCTAAAAATTTTTAAACCACCAAAGCCTATCCACAAACAACTCTACAAAGCTTTCATTTGCCATCCACAAATTGTGTTAGAGTTATTGAGTTGAAAAGTAAGATCTTCATCTTGTTGTATAAGGAGATCAAAACCTATTATGAAAGATTGAAGTTGGAGAGTCTTCGGATCCAAACTCTAGGTTGAAGTTGGAGAGTCTTCCTATCCAAACTCTCGGTTGAAGTCGGAGAGGCCTTCGAACTAAAGCTCTCGTGTAAGAAGTTGGCGAGTTCTTCGGATCCAAACTCATGTTGAAGTTGACAAGTTCTTCGGATCCAAACTCGTGTGTAACTATTTACTCAAATAGTGGATTAAAGCTGGAGAGAGTTCCGGGACTAGAGTGCCCCTTGGGAGGATACCAGGATATATCGTGTGTCGGTATTGTTGTTGCTTCTTCTCTTGCACTTATATTTTTAATTTGTCCATTAGCTTGTGTTAAGTGCTTGATTAGTTAGCTTGACCCTATTCACCCCCCCTCTAGGGTTACTACACCAGCGGCGCCGCTCTTACAGGCTCCCGACTTAGTAAATTTTATTGTCCATACCATTGTCAAGAATCTTATTTTTTATCTAACAATTTAATATTTTGGTTATAAAGCTACAGGCCATGGTGGTGGTGGTGAATGGAGGAAACCTGCTTCTAAGGTCGGGCGAATCATCTGCTCATATATTTAAAAAAAAAAATTGTTTTTGTTTTTTAACGATAATATTTTTTTACTTTTCTAATGATAATATTTTCGAAGAGAATGGTTTTTTGTTGTTGTGACATTTTGTCATATTAACCATCTTTCTAATATTTACAGTATTTTTAATATCATTTACCAAAGTATATTCAATTTTTTACGTTAACAAAGTATGGTACATTTAGGAAAGGGAATGGACATTCTCCGTGCTTTTAACACGGAGAATGACCACTCTCCGTGCTTTTAACAATGTATGGTACATATAGGACGAAAAATATTCAAGTATCTCATTCATTTTTTATCATATATTTACAGTATTTTTAATATCATTTAATCAGGCTTCCATTGTATGGCTGCACAAAATAGGGTGACGAAAAGAAATTTCTTGCGAGTGTTTGAATATAATTAACCTACTATCCAAGAGAATTTTCTTATGTTACATACTTTGCTTCAGCAATAACAATGGATGAACAGGCAGGATTATATTATATATTACACTGACATCGAATTCATACTGATGGCATCGATGTACTGATTATTTACAGAAAGCAAAACACATTCCAATCAAATAAAGTTTTAGTGAATGCGTCCGGAATGAGGCCAGCTGTAAACCCTAGGAATGCACCCAGGACTCATGAAATCTATGAAGGCCATCTGCAAATCAAAGGAATACACCAAAAAATCAAAATTATCTGTGAAGGCCAACTACAAATTAAATAAACGCTTCAACCAAACAAATCATAATCAAATTAAGTATACTTCATTCCAAGTCCAATAAACTGCATAATCCACGTTACAATAATCTGCCCAATCCACGTTAGTAATTCAACATAGAACCTGTATAATTCACAATACAATAATCCAAACAAATATCAGACCTACTTTAAATTCAAGACCATATTATATTTTTTAAACAAATTATGAACCATGCACCGCAACGGTGCTTAGTACAAGCGAAAAGTTTAGTCTTACAATATTTCAAACACAAAATTTAGTTCGGCCGCTAAGACCAACAAATATTCAGGACCATATTATAATTAAAATATTACTTCCAAATTGAAATAAAAGTTTCAAAACTCAAAAGATGAATCTCCATCTCCATCTTCTTCTTCTTTTTTCTTCTTTTTTTTCTTCTTCTTCCTCAAAATATCCTTCACCTACACCTTGAGTGACGAAATAAGAAATTATAGTCAGTATGGACTCACTGTATATATAGAAATGACATCCAGAAACATAAATAGAAGTATCAAAGTGAGGGCTAGCATCAGAGTGTCAATGTGCACAGTGTGTGTTTTTACATAAGAGAATCAATGTGCACACTGCAGGTTCTAACATTAGAGTATCAATGTGCACAGTGCGGGTTCTATGATGCGACCCCATTTTGTATCTATCACTGAGTAGTGAGTACACTCTCCAGTTAGCTCAAGTGTTAGATTACTCTCAAGGACTTTCTCTAGTGTCAGGATACCAAGCAAGTTTAAGTGCCTGGCTTACCCTTAAGTACAACCTATATTATAGCAGTGTGCTCATGCTTATAATACCAAATATCACTGACTGAGGGAGTGTTCCAGCTCAGTCCCAACTCTAGTATCAGACATACATTACATGCCTTGAGGCATTTCCACTCTGTACATGCATTGGACCATCATATCACTACAACAAAAAGACCTATTAATGACGTTCGACAAGGAGTTTTAATGACGGCTGATACATAAGCGTTATCAAGTTGAGAAATACCTTTTTTCTATGACGGTTTGGGCTAATTATGGGCTTTTTATAACGTTTATAAAACAAAGCATTATTAATAGTTTAGAGCGGTGACAAACTTGTAATTAATAAACTTCCAACAAAACCCTTCACACCCGATCTTTTTCAGAGCTTCCCTCCTCCCCCTCTTCCCTCCTCTTTCTGAACCCTAAAATTTTCCAAAGCTCGTTCAGTTTCTTGCTCATTTCCATCTCCCTGAACCCTAAAATTTTCCTAAACTCTAATCTTCTCCTTCTCCTCCTTCTTTCAACCTCCTAAATCGAAGAGAAAGAGAACTCCTAAATCAAAAATTATAGAGAGGGAAGGAAATAGAAGGACGGGAGTGCGTACTGTGGCGACGGCTACGGCGGAGGAGTGCCAGTACGGAGGTGGCAGTCTGGGCGGCGCCAGTGCCCACCGGTGGCGGTGTGGCTCGTACCTCGGCGTGGCTCGCAGTGGTAGTCCTCGGCGACATCAGCCGCAGCCCTCGGATGCAGTACCACGCCCTCTCTCTCGCTCAATCGGTAACCATCGATCCCCAATTTCTCCAATCTCTTGGAAAAACCCTAAATTTTTTTCTTCCTCCGAACTTAGGGTTTCTGTGATCTGATTGTGTTGGATTTTGTTCCAGGCGAATTTGGAGGTCAGTATCGTCGCCAGCGGAGGTAGGTTGCATCTATTTTCCATGGAAGGATTATAGTTTTCGCGTCGGTGTCGCATTGTGTCGCGCTACATTCATATTACTGGAAATAAAATTCACGTCTGGGCGGAAAAATGACATAATTTGAGTGAACAGTGAATGAGAAATTTGATCATCAAGTTTCAATGGCTGGCTTCACAATCAGCACCGCGTGTCCGTAGTATTTGTCTATGCGTCGTGTGTATTCGCATCGAAGCACTTAGCACACTATAAAATAATTTGAGCTTACTTAATCTGGAATTTATCTCGATCTCGATCTTAGTGTTGAATAGAACACTTTATGAATTTGTTAAAAGCAGGTAATGATCCTCATATGGCTGTTAAAGAAAACCCGTCCATCTATCTTCACACTATGGTGAGGATTCTATATTGTTATGTCTCGTTGATATAAATTTGTTCGAATATTCCGATGTAAGGAAATCTAATATATTAGCATCTAATAGCACATCCGATGTTATTGTTTTCCAGAAATCGGTGGACTTTCAGGGACTATCAAAGATATCGAAAGTGTTGACACTTCTACTCAAGGCAGCGGTGCAGTTTGTCATCTTAGTTTGGTTTCTTTGTGTTAAGATTCCCCGTCCGAATATTTCTATTATCCAGGTGAGGCTGAATCTTATGCGTATCATCAGATTTTCTATGTGAAAATGGTTTACGGTAATTTGATAATGATTGGAGACCCCCATCAGCATCCGTAAATAGAATTCAGGCCTAGCTGTTGTAGTGCCCCGTCCCGCTTAGTCAATCGGAGGAATCGAAACGCCGACGGCGTTTGGACTTCGCCATGCAACGGCGACTCGAAGACAGCGCTCAGGTGGGGTAGTTTCGGTGAACTTGCCTCATCTTTGCCATCACATAATAAATCATGTTTTCAACTTGCACAAGTAGGCTTAATAATAAAAGAGATGAATCCACATAGCTAAGGGAATAATTCCGACGGGTCAAAATGAGTTAGAACATGGAAAAATGTCACACGGTCGGCTTAGAGTTGGTGCACGGCGTGCTTTGAAAATGACACTCGGTCCTTCGTCCTGTGGCTTGGGAGAAGGAAAGTTGGTCTTCGACACAAAGTTATGAAATAGCCTAAGTCATAGGCGTCGCCTACGTGAATGCTTGTTAAAGCATGCACGGTCCCGTCGAATGGTCCCGACACTAGAGTTGGCCTAAGTCATAGGCATTGTCCGCGTAAATGCTCGACAAAGCATGCACGTTTCCATAACACAAGGCTTGGCATAGCCTTTGCTCGTCCCTTGAGTCAAGTTATAGGCTCGATTAAGTTAGGCAAAGTTACGCCGATCGACCTAAGTCATTTCTAGTACTGTTCCACTCTTTCTGCGGTTTGAGACACGATGGCACGATCCTAGAGTTTTAAGGCATGGGCCACGGTTGATTCATTGAGTTTGGAAAGAGTTGTGAGTAGTTATTCTTGAGTTGAGTAAAATGATAGGGCAAGAAAGAAGAATGCTCGCGACTACGGGTCGTCGAGGCAAGATCTCCGAGGTGAGACGTATTGAACTTGGCCCTAAAAGAGATGATAACACTATAGGTGGAATGACTGTGTGAGACGTCAGTTGAGTCGAGTCTTGCATGGTCATGGACAACTTGTCGACAAGGTAGAGTTTCCTCGAATGGTAGCCCGATGGAAGGGGACCGGTTCTTGAGAAGCATCATTAGCACGTGCTGGATGACCGCACAAGTTAGTGCAGAGGCTTGCCAGCGGGGCTAGCTACCCACCTGGCAAGGGCGGCCGCCTAACAAGCTGAAGGAGTCCAGGATGGCTCTGGGAGTCAGTGACCAAATCATATAGATGAGTCGGCATGGCGGCAAATCTGCGTGTGTGTCTTTAGATTGAGTTGAGTTGTTGAATGTGTGTATAGTTGGAATACAATGTTTGGCCCTAAGATGTGGCATCAACATAGGCGACGTGCTTCGGCACGAGATGTGGCGTCGAGTCTTATGTTGTCGGTATATAAGTTGCATAATTTGGATGTGAGTAGTCCTGAGTCTAAGTCAGGAAAGGCCGCAAGGCAAAGTTGGTCGAGTGACACTTAACCCACAAGTCTTGATTGGGTCAGTTGATGAGTTAGTAGCAAAATAGCCGCGAGGCGGCGATATGGTTGAGTCGCCCATAGTTGCGAGGCCCGTACAAAAGAATTGTAGCTCGGTCATAAAGAAATTGGGTACTACCGCGTAGTTGCGTCTCTGATTTGGGCCGTTAGGCAAACACGACTTGATAGGTTAACGTTGTTGGAGTCGACATTGTTGTTGCAAGTACAGGATGGTCTAAAGACACAAAATAAGCAAGGCGTCGGTCATAAAACTGATCCTAAGACAAGACTAGAAAGACAATCGATAAGAAGTGACTATGTTGCACAAAGTAAATCAAACGTGTTGGGTTTGTATGGGTGGACGAGGAGCTCATTCCACCAGTACAGTTGAGTACTGACACCCACATAGTTTCCATGTGCAGGCACAGGTAGAAGCTCGTGGCGCGGAGCTCGCTTGGATGCATCGAGGCACGGAGTTCCTTGGCGATTCGAGGCGTGCGGCCGCATGGAGAAAAGACTTATACGGGACATAATGTATGGACATCGCCTTCCGAAGCTTCCGCTGGATCATGACTTGTAATTGAGAGATGAGAGAGAGCTGAGTGAACTTATAAAATGTGAGAAGAGTGAGCTTGAGTGATTGTAATATTGGCCTTGCGCCCCCAATGTAACCTTTGTTCAATATCAATAAAGAGCTTCTTTTGAGTAACTTGTGTTTTGTTCTAAAATTTCGCTGCTATAATTCAATGTCTCTGCATGGGACTTCTGTGCGACGACCCCGTCGCAGCCGCTGAAATCGGCCGTTATGGAACCCGCCTTGCACGAGCGTAATCTAGGCTCGTACGGCATCACGCCTTAGCGAGGACGATCGCTCCTATGAGAGCGGGGCGTGACATAATGGTATCAGAGCACGGCTTTACGTCCTTGGACTATCGATTGATTTCTTTAACTCGTTGTTCCGCAAACTTTGTTGCTTCCGTAAAGTCGATATCGTTGGTGCGCTCTCTCTCAAATGTCCCACGGGATGTCCATACAATAAGTCTAACTATTTTGCAAAATATAGGAAAATAGTTTTTAACAAGAAACAAAAAAGATGGTTCGCGTAAGCGCGATTGGCTAAGTCGGGCTGGGCATATACACCAAAGTTGCGTCGGTCCTTGAAAAGTCGAGTGCGGGATTTGAATTGTGTCGGACGAGAATGAGTTAGACTTGATTGAGTAAATGGGATAACTATCGATAGGGTTGCTATCAAACGGCGATATCGTCGGTACGATATAGGCGAGCGTGCTTGGAAATTGAGGAATGGTTCGAACGGAAAAATTTGAAGAAGTCGGTTTTGATTTGAATGATAGTATTGAGGATTTGTTGAATGACTTCATTCCTGAGTGGTGTATGCAATAGGCTCATGAATGTCGATCGATCAATTGAGGATTCGGGGTGTCGGTGAGTCTATCAGCAAGCGTCGCACATATGCAAAGCCTTAGATCGGGTGCGATTGAATGAGTCGTTGTCTGGAAGTATGAAACGCAAGAATGATTGAGTAGGTGAAATCGAATTGAGGAAAAGTTAGGGTATACAAATGGATGACTTGATTGAGGAAATCGAAACGGATCGAATACGAAAAGTTAGCACGACGAAAAGATAGCGTGCATGAAAAGTTTGATTCGAATGTTTGAAAATGACTTTAAGGAGTGGATTGAATGTTGCTCGATGATTGAGTTAACAAGGGACGATACGATTGAGGAAATGCATTGGCCGATGACTTAAGATAGACGAATAAACAATACGTGAAATTGGTTCGAGGAAATTGATGTCGTGAATGGTTCGAGGGATAATGATTGAACTTGAATTTGAATGTCGAGGAGATTATCCAGTCGGATGATAGCATCATTCGCACGACTCGGAACTTGTTGCAAAAGAAGATCGTCAGGTTACGCATGTCATCGATGGTATTGAGGCGTATCAAAGATCGATATACGATAACTCGGGGGTACTCTGACTCGGCGAATGACGATCGTGCAAGTGTTATTGTTCGGTTGGATGCGATACTTAGGATTTTGATCGAGATGAATGTTAGATGAAAATGATCGTGTCTTAATGGTTACGTTGATAGCCACAACGTCGATGATCTTGTCTTGTGCGAGCGCAACTCTAGCCTCGCACACGCGTTGCATCGGATTTGGGGCAATCGTTCCGCGTGAGCGCTGACATGGTGATTCATGTCACGGGAATGATCGAACTCGAAAAATCAGGACGCAACAACTTTGATTGTCTCGACTTGTTAGCTTGATGTGAAGGTGAACTCGAGGATTTATAGGACTTATGATTGGCGAATGAATGAAACTTGAGGATTGAGCAGGTCCAATCCGCACATCGAGAATGAACTAGTCTAGACGCAAAACAAGAGTTACGTCCAGATGAGGATGATTATCCCGTAGGAGCGTGCATGGTGATTCATGCCCACCATGGGTAATCTGAATCGCGTGAGATCGGGACACAACATATTATTAAGCTAGACGACCTCATGATCGAATACGTGAATTGGGATGAATGACTTAGGGAATATGAAATATGAATTATGGTTTAGCGGTGGATTATGTCGTAGCGTGCTTAACTTGGAAGGATTGATATGCAGATTATGTCGAACGTGTTCGAAGAGATAGTCAATGCAAGATGGTTTGTTGAACGAGCGATATTGATACGTCGTAAAATTTGGTTGAACGTAAGTTGAAGTAGGATGGCTTAGCAGAATGACTCAGACCCCGTGCGACGAATGTTGGGATGTGCGTAGGGAATCGATGCTTGATGTTTAGAAATCGGAGTGATGCGAGCTTGGATAAAAAAACCCCGTACTATCAATTTGGTTTGACCTTAGGATGGGGTCAGTGTTGATATTGTTGTTTGGGAACTATGATTCCAATACTGACGGAAAGACATAGCCTAGTAGTTAGGCAGACGTCCGAGTGCGAAGTGGTAGGATTTGTGGAGGCACCACTCGCGAGTATCGGTTGACATGCATGTATATCAAGGACGCTTGAATACGTACACGATCCGACTCGTGTGGTAATGGCAGAATTCGCTATCACGAGGCTTGGCTGAAATACATGTATTTTAGGGACGCCTAAGATATGTGCACGATCCATACTAAGTGATACGTTGAATTCAAGTGAGATTTAAGGAACGAGGAAGTATCGAGGATTTTGAGATCGTAAGTTTTGAAGAAAGGATTGAGGGTAGCACGAGCGTGGCTCGGATTTGAGGGAACGCCTAGGAGAAGTGTGTACGAGAATCTAGGAGCATTCGAGTGATAAGTCAATAAGTAAGTGTACTCAGTTAGTTTCGAGGACGAAACTTTTTCTGAGTGGTGTATAATGTAGTGCCCCGTCCTGCTAAGTCAATCGGAGGAATCGAAACGCCGACGGCGTTTGGATTTCGCCATGCAACGGCGACTCGAAGACAGCGCTCAGGTGGGGTAGTTTCGGTAAACTTGCCTCATCTTTGCCATCACATAATAAATCGTGTTTTCAACTTGCACAAGTAGGCTTAATAATAAAAGAGATGAATCCACATAGCTAAGGGAATATTCCTGACGGGTCAAAATGAGTTAGAACATGGAAAAACGTCCCACGGTCGGCTTAGAGTTGGTGCACGGCGTGCTTTGAAAATGACACTCGGTCCTTCGTCCCGTGGCTTGGGAGAAGGAAAGTTGGTCTTCGACACAAAGTTATGAAATAGCCTAAGTCATAGGCGTCGCCTGCGTGAATGGTTGTTAAAGCATGCACGGTCCCGTCGAATTGTCCCGACACTTGAGTTGGCCTAAGTCATAGGCATTGCCCGCGTAAATGCTCGACAAAGCATGCACGTTTCCATAACGCAAGGCTTGGCATAGCCTTTGCTCGTCCCTTGAGTCAAGTTATAGGCTCGATTAAGTTAGGCAAAGTTACGCCGATCGACCTAAGTCATTTCTAGTACTGTCCTGCTCTTTCTGCGGTTTGAGACACGATGGCACGGTCCTAGAGTTTTAAGGCACGGGCCACGGTTGATTCATCGAGTTTGGAAAGAGCTGTGAATAGTTTTTCTTAAGTTGAGTAAAATGATAGGGCAAGAAAGAAGAATGCTCGCGACTACGGGTCGTCGAGGCAAGATCTTCGAGGTGAGACATATTGAACTTGGCCCTGAAAGAGATGATGACACTATAGGTGGAATGACTGTGTGAGACGTCAGTTGAGTCGAGTCTTGCATGGTCATGGACAACTTGTCGACAAGGTAGAGTTTCCTCGAACGGTAGCCCGACGGAAGGGAACCGGTTCTTGAGAAGCATCATTAGCACGTGCTGGATGACCGCACAAGTTAGTGCAGAGGCTTGCCAGCGGGGCTAGCTACCCACCTGGCAAGGGCGGCCGCCTAACAAGCTGAAGGAGTCCAGGATGGCTCTGGGAGTCAGTGACCAAATCATATAGATGAGTCGGTATGGCAGCAAATCCGCATGTGTGCCTTTGAATTGAGTTGAGTTATTGAATGTGTGTATAGTTGGAATACAATGTTTGGTCCTAAGATGTGGCATCAACATAGGTGACGTGCTTCGGCACGAGATGTGGCGTCGAGTCTTATGTTGTCGGCATATAAGTTGCATAGTTTGGATGTGAGTAGTCCTGAGTCTAAGTCAGGAAAGGCCGCAAGGCAAAGTTGGTCGAGTGACACTTAACCCACAATTCTTGATTGGGTCAGTTGATGAGTTAGTAGCAAAAGGGCCGCGAGGCGGCGATATGGTTGAGTCGCCCATAGTTGCGAGGTACGGCACAAGAGAATTGTAGCACGGTCATAAGGAAATTCGGTACTACCGCGTAGTTGCGTCTCTGATTTGGGCCATAAGGAAAACACGACTTGATAGGTTAACGTTGTTGGAGTCGACATTGTTGTTGCAAGCACGGGATGGTCTAAAGACACAAAATAAGCAAGGCATCGGTCATAAAACTGATCCTAAGGCAAGACTAGAAAGACAATCGATAAGAAGTGACTATGTTGCACAAAGTAAATCAAACTTGTTGGGTTTGTATGGGTGGGCGAGGACCTCATTCCACCAGTACAGTTGAGTACTGACACCCACATAGTTTCCATGTGCAGGCACAGGTAGAAGCTCGTGGCGCGGAGCTCGCTTGGATGCGTCGAGGCACGGAGTTCCTTGGCGATTCGAGGCATGCGGCCGCATGGAGAAAAGACTTATACGGGACATAATGTATGGACATCGCCTTTCGAAGCTTCCGCTGGATCATGATTTGTAATTGAGATATGAGAGAGAGCTGAGTGAACATGTAAAATGTGAGAAGAGTGAGCTTGAGTGATTGTAATATTGGCCTTGCGCCCCCAATGTAACCTTTGTTCAATATCAATAAAGAGCTTCTTTTGAGTAACTTGTGTTTTGTTCTAAAATTCCGCTGCTATAATTCAATGTCTCTGCTTGGGACTTCTGTGCGATGACCCCGTCACAGCCGCTGAAATCGGCCGTTATGGAATCCGCCTTGCACGAGCGCAATCTAGGCTCGTGCGGCATCACGCCTTAGCGAGGACGATCGCTCCTATGAGAGCGGGGCATGACAGCTGTCATTTATATGTTAGTTTAGTGTATGCTTGCTTCTAGCAGATCCTTAAATGCTCAGCGAAGTTCTCATCTAAATTCAATATTTTCAACTTAGTTGACTATTTTTGGGAATGAGATATTTCCTATTTTACTTTTGTGGGTTTTCAACTTTGTCGGCTATATTGTTTTTTTTTGCTGGATGTAGAAACAACTTGTGCAAAATATGCATGCTTTCTTGTCAGTCCCCTTGGCTCCATTGGCACCAATATATCTCCTTGTGTAGAAGAGTCACATGAAGACGGCTTGAAGGCTCAACCATCTGTATTGGGGCAATAAATTGCTGCTTCTGTTAGCCAAAATTTTGATGCCGGAATGAATCGGACTTCTCAACCTGATTTTCGTACAACTCCCTTGTCTATTAATGGAAAGGGAGGGGATGTTACATCTTTGAGGGATGATACTAAGAACTCATCTTCTTCTGTAGGAACTTCCCTTCAGTATCTCGCTGGAAATGGGTGGGTGATTTCTTACTCTCTCTTTTCTGTTTTGGTTTGTTTTTTGGTATTAGGTATAGCCTTCTGCTTGTGTACTCTTAGTCATTTAATTTCTGAATGCTTTCATTGCTTCAGAAGATTGTAGGAGATCCAAGTGGGTGCCTCTTCCATGCGGAGACCTGATGTTGGGTTGTGCCCGGTAGTGATTTATTCTTTGAAATATGTACTAAAATTTGTTGTTCAAGTATTCTGAGCTTTAGAGATAATGTATTTTTGTTTCTTTCAGCTTGGTTCTGCTCCAGTGGAACCTGATTTGCAATCTGTCAAGCAAAAACTAGAGAGTGGTACAACACATTATATTAGTCAGAAAGCTGTAGCTATTCACATATTGAATAAAACATTTTACATGTGATGCAGCATAGGATGCTCTTTTTATGTGTAGATTTTTGTATTCCTCTGATCATTCAATTACTTTGATTTTTTTATTAGAAACAACTCCTGTTATGTGGCCTGGATTGCCTAGCAGCTCTCATGGGCATTTTATGTATTCCTCCCTGAACTCAGAAATATAAATATGGAGAATAAATTTATTATATTTATATTTTATCCTAAAAAATAGACTCAGAAATATGAATGTTATAGTGCTGGCAGTATGCTGCCCACTATACTTGTAGTACAATAACTGATACATAATATCTAGTTTTATAACGTTGAAATATATTTTATGTGTATATAGCCTTTTCTTATTCGGATGCACAAATGAGACGGGAAAGATATTAAGATGGCATTTGATTTAGCCTTTCCGTCTCCTTGTGTGGTTGGCAAGAAGAAAATAGTTAGGCACCGGCAGTTGTTAAGTATCTGCTGCCATCGCTTGCAATACTTACCTCGTACTTTGGTAGGAATAAGCGAAAACAAAAGATATGGAGTATAGGTATTGGTATCATATCCCCATAGATATAAAAATGTTTCTGACTGAAAAATAACACGCATGATAAATCAGTTAAGGAGATTAATGAATTCTAGGAATGCCCTGCATTGCAGCAGATAGTTGCATACAGGTAAATCGATAAAGACATTACACTGGGTCATTCAAACAACAATTAGAGTGCCGGCAGTTTCCATATTCTTGATAAAGATCTTAGTCATAAAAAGGAGGTGTTAATGAACTCCTTTCCTCAGTTGAAAAAAGATCTAGGCCTCCTTTTATGTAATATGTTCTCACTTTTCTTTGTATTACACACTTATTTTGAAGGTTCCCTCAAGGAGTTAAACTATAAATTATTAATTTTTTTGTTCATCTCGTCTCTCATACTGCTAATTATGCACATTGCCTGAAGCCATCTTAAAAAGACACAAGACATCTTGCTTAATGCTTCTCTAATCTTTTGATGAATGTGATGAATCCTAGTCCAGAGATGAATATCTCGACACTACCATTCCATAATCAACAAATCCCCCCTTTTAACAGACTTGCACATAGATGCTCATCCACTGCATCTAAACAAGAGAAGGTAAAATGTACATAACTATAGGACTACCATTCCATTAGCCCATATAACAAATGATCTGGTGACACATCAATTACAATTCATTTGAAAGTTTAGGCCTGGGGCGATAAAATTAGAAGTGCTAGTATCATATCATGAACAATTAAGGCAGAAAAAAACTAAGAAAGTGAGATTGAACCACCAAGTGTCGTTACAGTCTAATACAGAATATGAATGAATGGAGGGAACATACTTTTCATAGGCTGCTAGAAGTTCGACAATGTTGCTTGGAAGCATTCCTGGTATAGTTGGCTTATCATCATCATTTGGAGGCACTTCTGGAATAGTTGGTTCCTTCTATGGCTCTTCTGTTTCTGTAACTTCCTGAGCATCAGCATTGCTTGGTTTTGCTCTCGTGTTCCTTTTCCCCCATTGTCTCATCCGCTCCTTGCTTTCCCGAGCCACTCTACAACAAAAATTAATGTAACAACAATTATATGGACATGCTACCAAAGTACAAATTTTATGAAAATAAATTTACTCCCAGCCGCCCACGAGAACATGGACAAATGATAATGCATCAAAATTACTCCTACAGAATTATGATGAGATACTCCTACAGAATTACAACTATATCAGAGAAAATGAACATGAAATCCAGTGGTCAGAGGACTACATAGAAAACATGATATTGAATATAGCTACTGCTGAAAAAGAGCTACTCATGTGCTAATTTCAATTTTTCCATCTTTTATCTACTGCTATCAAATATCAATATAAGTGGTAAAAATGCTGGTGATGTTGTCGCAATGCAGCAGTTCTGCATGGCCTGGTAGTTCAAATAGATGGCAAATAAACTGTTCGAGTTAGTCAAGGAATGTGAACTAGTTATCACACAGAGCCACTGGTCATAGAGTGATGCTATCCATGTCTACAGACTGCTACATTTGCCCTGGAAGTCAAGCCTACAGACTATCAAGGTGCTGCAAGTGGCAAAACCAGTCAGTAACATACAGCATGCAGTAGCATCATAATAGCAGAGAATTTGGGAGATAGAAGAGACTGGTAGTTTTTGCTATTAATGTGTAGTTTATGTTAAATAGCATCATAATTTTTTGGTTTTACTATTAATGTGTAGTTTATGTTTGAATAAGCATATTTGTGGAGATGTTGCATCTATATAGGACTTGCTCATATGTTTCTATATGCCATGTATATACTTTTAGGAAATTTTATTTACCAGTTCAGTTTTCCTGAAATGTAATTAGCATTATTAGCATGCACTTCGGTGTTAACTTGGTGGCTCATCAATGTGCAGAAGTTGCTCATACTTTTGAGTTGTAACCCTTTCAACAAAGTTTCAAGTAGCTACCTCGTTTTCTGTCATGCCTGACATTTGATTGCATTCTTTGAGTGGCCTGTTTCTTTCACTCTTTGAGTGGACTGTTTATTACTACAGGTAGGTATTTTAATGCATTCTTAGATTCAATGTATATGAAAGTATTTTATTACATGATCCTCAATTGCTAGTTTCTTGTTGGAAACTTGGTACCAACTCTTAAGACATGAGGTGGTCTTTTGGTAATATTTTTTTTTGTCTTTTTCAGGGTTTTGCTACGTGATGCCGACAGTTTTGATGTGCTCAAAGTTGAAGCCAATGTACTAAAAGTTTTGAGGGTCTACTTACTAGTAGTAGTTGTAAATATATGTATTTGGATGTCCTATTTTGAAAAAATGTAATGAAGATGGTGATATATATTATGTATATATTTGTAAATGGATTAAATGGTACTCTATAATATTTAGATGTTTTCTTGTGAATATGGTTCAAAATGAATGTTTTGAAATTGAATTGAGCAACATTGAGCATTGATCTATAATTTTTTGGAAAGTAATATATAAATGTGCAGAATTGAGCATTATAAATGTGCTGAATTGAGTCTATACAGATTATCTATTCATAACGCTTTCAAACTACGCTGAAAATAAGTGTAGCAGAAATGTCACGCCCCAGTACCGAAATACGGAGACGGACTAGGCCAGCTACTCCATATGAGGTACGTAACGTCATACGGCAATCGTGGCTGTCGAGAGACTAGGGGGTACATGCGACAATCAAGTCTCCTATGGTCCCATAGAGTTCTATGTCTCAATCAATCAAATCACATCAGCAAATAAATGAACATTTAAAGATAAAGCAGTAAGGCGTCCCTGACGCTTCATCAAAAATGATCATGAGAGACTAGCTTTATAATTTAGCTATCTCAGAGAGTCAGGAGTACAAAATTATACACAGCTGCAGTCTGTTTAATTACAATTATGTACTGACACAAAATATCAAGTAATCCGGCTAACAGGTGTCGGTGGCTAAATGCCGCACAAAATATAAGCAGGAGTGGTGGAGAAGAAATCCACTCGAGTCCCCGAACCGCCATGCTCCTAGTATGCACCATGGATGTCAGGGAGGAAGATCGTGTTCTCTGGCTCTGCTACGAGATCTGGCCAAACAAAACCAGCGGGGTCAGCCCCGAATAGCAAGTACCGCCAAAGGGGCACAAGAGTTAAGATTAAAAACCCAGTTAATAGAATAATTGATAATAGTAATACTTAAGCTACTATTATAGGGTAGCGCAACATCTTCGAACCCATATGGCACCCTTACAACCAAACAAGGACAAAAGGTACCGCATGGAGTCGGGACGTGTCGTACTCTATAACATTCATATAAGTTAAAAGGTATAAGCAATAAAATCTCCTGATCGTGACTTCGGTCGATAGCCTATCACAGCACAAGAACCAACCCAACAATCAAACAAGAACATGGGTTGGATCACGTACTATGATAGACCATGTTCCTCAGTCATTCACAGAAGTAGCACTTCACAACCAGAATAAGTCTTCCGTTCATAACTTCGGTCCACAGCCTGTCATAGTACGATAACCAACCCAACAGTCAAACAAGAACATGGGTTGGATCACGTACCATGATAGTCCGCTTCCCTCAGTTATTCATGGAAAGTAATAGGATACAAGCAAGTCGCTTTCACGGCCAATCAAGTCTACGAGTTTCTAGTGGGACGAGGTTATCCTCGCGTCATGTTATTAGAAAATCCTTAGATCGTATCTTTCCAGCAAGGCTAGCCAACCTAGGGGTTAGCGTAGACAGGTATGATTGAGCACAGGTCCCTCGTAAGGCCACCTTGCTAAAACATATAATATATAGCAGGAATTAATCGGATACAGTCATCCACTCGTTGCAGATGACACAGTATCCGTGGAGACCAGCCGGCGCGTCAAGACAATATCTCAAGGCGGTTGGTGTAACACGATCTCGGGATTTTGCCCTCCCCATGCATCTAGTACATTTAGTTGCCTAATTTAACCCTAGGTGAAATCTTGGACTCACATGCTGTGGCCTGCATGATCATCCTCCTAAATGTCGTACTCAAGTACGAGTACCCCAAAAGAGGATCCATGTCAATCAGTATGTCAACATGTTGTACCCTCCTTGGTGAAACGCATCATTGCAAATATGCCACGTGGAATTACGAGTCATTTGTCGAGCATGAACGAGAACTGGGATATTCAGGTACAAGTATCAGGTAGGAACACTTTGTTCACCGGGGTCACATTAGTGCTCATATCATGCTCAGGGCAAAAGGCGTAAGGATATATAGCATACACAAACATCTACATATATATATATATTCAATATAATATATACATATAAAAATATAAGGTATATGGGAGTCCAGGTCAGGGTACGCTCAAGTCAGGCTACGCTCTGGTTAGCCTACGCTCAGGTCAGCCTACGCTCAGGTCGGCGTACGCTCAGGTCAGCGTATGGAAGACATACGCTCCCAAAAGGCAGCGTATGGACTCCATACGACTCCTTGTCACCCAAGTGAGCGTATGCAAGACATACGCTCCCAAAAGGCAGCGTATGGACTCCATACGACTCCTTGTCTCCCAAATAAGCGTATGCAAGACATACGCTCCCAAAAGGCAGCGTATGGACTTCATACGACTCCTTGTCTCCCAAGTGAGCGTATGCAAGACATACGCTCCCAAAAGACAGCGTATGGACTCCATACGACTCCTTGTCTCCCAAGTGAGCGTATGCAAGACATACGCTCACAAAAGGTAGCGTATGAGGACTGCGCTGCGCTAAAGAGCGTGCGCAACTCAGTGGCGCAAGCTAAAAAGCTCTCGCACTGCTCACTATCTTCTCCAAATAGCAAGAACTCCATGGGTTGAACCCAAAGCTTCAAAAGTCCATAACTTGGTCAAAATAAGTCCAAATCCAACTTTTCAAAGGTCAAAATTGGGTAGAACAAAATTCTCTACAACATGGAACCATCAAAACTTGAAAATAATGAAGTTTGCTAGATCAAAACCAAGAAGATCCAAAAATGGTTAAAACCTAGATCTACAAAAATTAAAGCTTCAAAATAGAAAACTTCAAGTTCTAAACTAGTATAGAATAAGGAGAAGAACATATTTTGACAAATAATTTTGTAAGAAAACATCAACAACATTTATGGATCCATCTCTTGAGTAAGTTGGTACTTGCCTTGGTTGGTGGAGGAAAGTAAATGAGAGGAAATAAATGAGAGGAGAGAGAATGAGTTGAGTTATTATATAGAATCTTGAACCCATGGGTTCATGATGAACCAAAGTGAACCAAGAATAGGTTACCCAAATGAGCCAAAACTGTAGGCCCAAATGCACAAAATAAATTACGAAATAATATTTTATCGAATATTTTTAGAAAATACATGAAGAAATACAGCATATAAATATCGTATAAATAAAAAGTAAATACAATTTATCATTTTACGTATTAAAATACGTATTCCAGGATCGGGGAGTGACATCTCTACCCTTCTTAGAAAAATTCCGTCCTCGAAATTCCAGCCAAGACAGGATAGTGAAATTAGGGCAAGCAAGGCACAATCATATACAAGTTAACTATCATAGCAGTTATTATCATACATCACAAAGTGCAAAAACAAGTAGGTGCAGATAAGCATGGAATCGTGTCAATAAGGCGTAAAAACATACCTCATTAGTCAAACAAATACGGATACCGAGATCTGATCTCGTCCTCGCGCTCCCAGGTTGACTCTCCCGAAGAGTGATGGTTCCAAGAAACACGGACAAGGCTTATCGTCCGATTCTTGAGTACCTTCTCTCGCCGGTCCAAAATAAATACGGGTTGTTCCTCGTAAGTTAAATCGGTACCAACGACTAACTCAAAATGATCGAGGACATAACTCGGATCCGGGACATACCCACGTAATTGGGACACATGAAATACATCATGTATGCCAGTTAACGAAGGCGGAAGGGCAAGTCGATAAGCCACATCGCCTACCCGAGCGAGAATCTTAAAAGGACCAACGTATCTTGGACTAAGCTTTCCTCGGGTTCCAAATCTGATGATACCCCGAGTAGACGAAATCCGCAGAAACACTTGGTCGCCAACTCTGAACTCTAGAGGCCTACGATGCTGATCTGCCCAATGACGATGTCGGTCCTGCGCAACTCGAAGGCGCTCTCTGACCAACTTAACTATCTCCATAGTCTGCGTGATCATCTCTGGCCCCAACAGCTTTCGTTCTCCGATGTCGTCCCATGTCTAAGGGGACCTGCACTTCCTTCCGTACAATACTTCGAACGGGGCTATCTGAATGCTAGCCTGATAGCTGTTGTTATAGGAGAACTCCACTAGATGAAGGTGATCCTCCCAAGATCCGCCAAAATCCAAGGTACATGCTCGTAGCATATCTTCTAATGTCTGAATGGTTCTTTCTGATTGCCCGTCGGTTTGTGGATGATAAGCAGTCCTGAATCTTAACTTGGTTCCCAAACTTTGGTGTAAGCTCTGCCAAAAATGGGAAGTAAACCGCGTATTCTGATCTGATACTACACTAACTGGAACACCGTGCTGCCTTACTATCTGCTTTATGTACATTTCTGCTAACTGCTCAGTAGTCTGTCCAACTCGAAAGGAAAGGAAATGAGCGACCTTCGTGAGTCGATTTACTATTACCCAGACTGCATTCTTGCCTGCCGGAGATCTAGGTAAACCGATCACAAAATCCATCGTGATGTGCTCCCATTTTCATTCTGGGATAGGAAGCGGCTGTAGCAATCCTGCTGGTCTCTGCTGCTCGGCTTTTACCTGGTGACATACCAGACACTTGGATACAAATCTCGCTATCTCTCTTTTCATGCCATTCCACCAAAAGAACTGCCTGATATCTCGATACATCTTCGTTCCTCCTGGATGAATGGAGTAAATAGAACTATGAGCTTCGGACATAACTTCTAGCCGAAGGTCCCCACTCGGTACACAGAGTCTGTTTCCAAACCTGAGCGTACCATCTTCATGAATCACTAACTCCTTCCTACGGCCTGATTCACACTCCGACCGCAACTTCTGAATCTGTGGATTTCCTGCTTGTCCTGCCCTTATCCTCTCTACTAAGGTTGACTAAATCTGCATACTGGTCATTCTTCCTATATCCCTTGGCAAAACTACTTCGATTCCCATACTCTGAAGGTCTTCTAAAATATGCTTCTGCGAGGTCAAGATAAAGGCATTGTCTCTCCAACTCAGTGCATCTGCAACTATATTCGCCTTGTCTGGATGATACTGAAGATCTAAGTCAAAATCCTTCAGTAGTTCTAACCATCTTCTTTGCCTCATGTTCAAATCTCGCTGCGTGAACACGTATTTCAAACTCTTATGATCAGTATAGATCTCTACCCGATCCCCGTATAAATAATGCCTCCATAACTTGAGTGAAAACACCACAGCTGCTAACTCCAAATCGTGAGTCGGGTAATTCTTCTCATGGTCTCGAAGCTGTCGAGACGCATATGCCATCACCTTTCTATGCTGCATCAATACACATCCAAGACCCTTCCCTGATGCGTCACAATATACTGTAAAGCCTCCCGCTCCTACTGGAAGCGTCAAGATCGGGGCTGAGATCAATCTCTTCTTCAATTCTTCAAATGATGCCTGACAGCTAGCTGACCAAACAAACTCTATGTACTTGTGCGTCAAACGCGTTAAGGGTGCAGAGATCCTTGTAAAGTCCGCCATGAACCTTCTGTAGTAACCAGCTAATCCTAAGAAACTTCGTACTTCTGCAACCGTTTTCGGGACCGGCCAATGCTCTACGGCCTCAATCTTCTTCGGATCCACTGACACTCTTGTTCCAGAAATTACATGTCCCAGGAACGAAATGTGGTCTAACCAGAATTTATACTTGTCGAGCTTCGCATAAAGTTGATGCTCCCTCAATGTCTGCAAGACAGTCCTAAGATGTTTCTCATGCTCCTCTTCACTGCTGGAATAGACAAGGATATCATCTATGAACACCACCACAAATTTATCCAAATACGGCAGAAAGATGCGGTTCATTAAATCCATGAATACTGCAGGGGCGTTGGTTAGTCCAAAGGACATTACTAAAAACTCATAATGCCCATATCTAGATCTGAATGCTGTCTTCGGTATGTCTTGCTCCCGGACTCTTACTTGATAGTATCCTGACCGAAGATCGATCTTGGAAAAGACGCTGACCTTGCTCAACTGGTCAAACAGGTCATCAATCCTTAGTAGTGGGTACTTATTCTTCACTGTTACTGCATTCAGTTTGCGGTAGTCGATGCACATCCTCGTCGACCCATCCTTTTTGGGAACTAGAATTACTGGCGCGGCCCAGGGCGATTTACTGTCTCGGATGAATCCCTTAGACTTCAACTCTTCCTCATGTTGATACAACTTATCCTGTTCTGACGGCGACATTCTGTAAACTCTGTCTGCAATAGGCCTCGTTCCAGGGTTCAACTCAATGCTAAATTCTACCTCTCTGACTGGCGGTATCCCTGGGAGCTCATCAGGAAAGACGTCAAGAAAATCTTCGACTACTCTCGAAATCTGTCCTGGCTCTGATACTACTGCTGAGATGACGCCTCCGGCCTGATTCTTCAAGGTTCGAGTAAAGATGAACTGTTCCATCCCAGGAACGCTGAATATGACCCTACCACCCCTACAATCAATGGTCGCATGACTGTCTCTCAACCAGTCTATGCCAAGAACAATATCAAAATTCCCTATAGGGAATTCAATCAATGATGCGGGCAATAAATGCCCACACACCTCTACCGGATATGAAAAGCGCACTCTGCTCACTTCTACGAGCCCATTGCCGGTGAGTATATCCATCCTCTCTGACAATGCCTCAAACACTAGTCCAATCCGTGTAGCATATTGTGCAGAGATGAATGAATGAGTAGCGCCTGAATCAAATAATGCTACAGCAGGAAATAAGGTGACGAAAATTTTACCTGCCACCATGTCACTAGACGCTAGAGCCTCTCCCAAAGATAATGTGAGAGCCTGGCCCCGCGGAGCTCCTTGTTGCAGCCTTCCTCGACCATGCTGTTGCTGCCTCTGAGGGCCTTCGGCTTCCTGTGCCTGGCGAAACATCTGAGCCTGCGTTGGTAGACGCTGGGCTAGGGGCCTTACTGCTAATACTGGCCCTCCACTCGGGGTTGCCACCGGAGCTGGCAACGCTGGAAACTGCTGAGCTGGCCCTCCTGGCCTCTGCATCACAGGACAAGTGGAGATACGGTGGCTGAACTACCACACCTCAAGCATAAGCCATTCGCTGACCGACACACCTCCCTCGTGTGCCCTGTCTTCCCACAGAAGGTACAGCCCTGGGGTGCTCCCGGACGCTGCTGTTGGTTCCTCGGTTGCTGATGCCGAACTAGCGCTGTAGTAGCTGACACGGCCGTCCTCTGCGGCGCTCCTGCATCAAGAATACGTACACCAGGTGCTGGTGCCGATGTTCGCTGCATTGCTCCTCCTCCAACCTGGGAATGAGATCTCTTCTGACCTCCTGTTCTCGATGCCAACCTCTGCTGGGTAAGCTCGTGCCTCCGAGCGGCCGTCAAAACAGCGTCAAATGTCTGGTAGTTGTGTCCCTCCACAAGCTGCAGTAGTTCCAAGTGAAGTCCCTGCTGGAACCTCATAGCCTTTTCTGGCTCCGTTGCCGCCATTGCTGGTGCGAAACGGCACAATCTGCAGAACTCTGCTACATACCCATCTACGGTCTTGCCTGCTTGCTTGAGACTAATAAACTTCTGCTGGAGCTCGTATCGAGCTACAACGCCAAAATACTTGGCCTTGAATCTTTCACTGAAGGTGGTCCAACGAACAGGGCGTCTTATACCAACTTCTTCTGATGCCCACCAGTCGCGGGCAAGATCCTGAAGTACTAATTTGACCTGATCAACCTTCTCATCATCTGGAACCATGGCTGCCACAAGAATGGCTTCGATGTCTTGAATCCAGGCATCCGCAGTGATGGCATCCTCCGTACCATCAAAATACCTCGGGTTCAAGCGACGAAACCTTCCTGATGCTCCCGAGTCAGCCCCGACACTCCTCTCAAGAGCTAACTGAATCCCTTGGTTCAGCAACACGTTCTGCTCCTGCTGCCAAGTCTGTTGCTGTTGGTTAGTGACAAGAAACCCCAGGATGATCTCCAGGAGTGCTACGGTGTCTGGTACTGCCGTCGCTGCTGGTGCTGCAGGGGTTTCAATAACCTGTGGCTGTACTGCCTCTGGTTCCATTTCTGCTCGTGCCTGCACTGGAGAAGGTTCTCTCCCCTGTTGTTGCCCAGTCGAGCCATGCTCTTGCTGCTTTTCCTCATGGGCCTCACCCGCTACTAAGAATGAAGCACCCCTATAGAGAAGAATATAAGATTATCAAGTCCAAACGAGGAAGATTTCGAAGATGCAAGTCAGGTTAGAGATCAAGGCAAGGACAGAGAATTCGAAACCGAATTTCAAGGGGAACAAGTTTTGATTGAGACTTCTAATAATTCGTAATACCCCACAAGTCTGAAAAATAGACCTGCATGGGCCACCACTAAAACCTTGTCACGCCCCAGTACCGAAATACGGAGACGGACTAAGCCAGCTACTCCATATGAGGTACGTAACGTCATACGGCGATCGTGGCTGTCGAGAGACTAGGGGGTACATGCGACAATCAAGTCTCCTATGGTCCCATAGAGTTCTATGTCTCAATCAATCAAATCACATCAGCAAATAAATGAACATTTAAAGATAAAGCAGTAAGGCGTCCCTGACGCTTCATCAAAAATGATCATGAGAGACTAGCTTTATAATTTAGCTATCTCAGAGAGTCAGGAGTACAAAATTATACACAGCTGCAGTCTGTTTAATTACAATTATGTACTGACACAAAATATCAAGTAATCCGGCTAACAGGTGTCGGTGGCTAAATGCCGCACAAAATATAAGCAGGAGTGGTGGAAAAGAAACTCACTCGAGTCCCCGAACCGCCATGCTCCTAGTATGCACCATGGATGTCAGGGAGGAAGATCGTGTCCTCTGGCTCTGCTACGAGATCTGGCCTCACAAAACCAGCGGGGTCAGCCCCAAATAGCAAGTACCGCCAAAGGGGCACAAGAGTTAAGATTAAAAACCCAGTTAATAGAATGATTGATAATAGTAATACTTATGCTACTATTATAGGGTAGCGCAACATCTTCGAACCCATATGGTACCCTTACAACCAAATAAGGACAAAAGGTACCGCATGGAGTCGGGACGTGTCGTACTATATAACATTCACATAAGTTAAAAGGTATAAGCAATAAAATCTCCTGATCGTGACTTCGGTCGATAGCCTATCACAGCACAATAACCAACCCAACAATCAAACAAGAACATCGGTTGGATCACGTACTATGATAGACCATGTTCCTCAGTCATTCACAGAAGTAGCACTTCACAACCAGAATAAGTCTTCCGTTCATAACTTCGGTCCATAGCCTGTCATAGTACGATAACCAACCCAACAATCAAACAAGAATATGGGTTGATCACGTACCATGATAGTCCGCTTCCCTCAGTTATTCACGGAAGGTAATAGGATACAAGCAAGTCGTTTTCACGGCCAATCAAGTCTACGAGTTTCTAGTGGGACGAGGTTATCCTCGCGTCATGTTATTAGAAAATCCGCAAATCGTATCTTTCCAGCAAGGCTAGCCAACCCAGGGGTTCGCATAGACCGGTATGATTGAGCACAGGTCCCTCGTAAGGCCACCTTGCTAAAACATATAATATATAGCAGGAATTAATCGGATACAGTCATCCACTCGTTGTAGATGACACAGTATCCGTGGAGACCAGCCGGCGCGTCAAGACAATATCTCAAGGCGGCTGGTGTAACATGATCTCGGGATTTTGCCCTCCCCATACATCTAGTACATTTAGTTGCCTAATTTAACCCTAGGTGAAATCTTGGACTCACATGCTGTGGCCTGCATGATCATCCTCCTAAATATCGTACTCAAGTACGAGTACCCCAAAAGAGGATCCATGTCAATCAGTATGTCAACATGTTCTACCCTCCTTGGTGTAACGCATCATTGCAAATATGCCATGTGGAATTACGAGTCATTTGTCGAGCATGAACGAGAACTGGGTTAATCAGGTACAAGTATCAGGTAGGAACACTTTGTTCACCGGGGTCACATTAGTGCTCATATCATGCTCAGGGCAAAAGGCGTAAGGATATATAGCATACACAAACATTTACATATATATATATTCAATATAATATATACATATAAAAATAAAAGGTATAGGGGAGTCCAGGTCAGGGCGCGCTCAAGTCAGGCTACGCTCTGGTTAGCCTACGCACAGGTCAGCCTACGCTCAGGTCGGCGTACGCTCAGGTCAGCGTATGGAAGACATACGCTCCCAAAAGGCAGCGTATGGACTCCATACGACTCCTTGTCACCCAAGTGAGCGTATGTAAGACATACGCTCCCAAAAGGCAGCGTATGGACTCCATACGACTCCTTGTCTCCCAAGTGAGCGTATGCAAGACATACGCTCCCAAAAGGCAGCGTATGGACTCCATACGACTCCTTGTCTCCCAAGTGAGCGTATGTAAGACATACGCTCCCAAAAGGCAGCGTATGAGGACTGCGCTGCGCTAAAGAGCGTGCGCAACTCAGTGGCGCAAGCTAAAAAGCTCTCGCACTGCTCACTGTCTTCTCCAAACAGCAAGAACTCCATGGGTTGAACCCAAAGCTTCAAAAGTCCATAACTTGGTCAAAATAAGTCCAAATCCAACTTTTCAAAGGTTAAAATTGGGTAGAACAAAATTCTCTACAACATGGAACCATCAAAACTTGAAAATAATGAAGTTTGCTAGATCAAAACCAAAAAGATCCGAAAGTGGTTAAAACCTAGATCTACAAAAATTAAAGCTTCAAAATGGAAAACTTCAAGTTCTAAACTAGTATAGAATAAGGAGAAGAACATATTTTGACAAATAATTTTGTAAGAAAACATCAACAACATTTATGGATCCATCTCTTGAGCAAGTTGGTACTTGCCTTGGTTGGTGGAGGAAAGTAAATGAGAGGAAATAAATGAGAGGAGAGAGAATGAGTTGAGTTATTATATAGAATCTTGAACCCATGGGTTCATGATGAACCAAGGTGAACCAAGAATAGGTTACCCAAATGAGCCAAAACTGTAGGCCCAAATGCAGAAAATAAATTACGAAATAATATTTTATCGAATATTTTTGGGAAATACATGAAGCAATACAGCATATAAATATCGTATAAATACAAAGTAAATACAATTTATCGGTTTACGTATTAAAATACGTATTCCAGGATCGGGGAGTGAAAAGAAACTCATCATATTCATGACGTTTTTATTTATGACGCTTTTAAAAAACATTTATAACACCTGTTTTCATCACGCTTGCTTTGGAAAAAAAAGCGTCATGGTTTGTCATTAATGACGGTTTTTAGTCGTCATTAAAAGGTATTTCTGTTGTAGTGTATATTCAGTCCTAAATCACCATTTAAGGGTGCAATTGGGCAGTATCAGTGCAAGTATTAGAGCATCAAGTAGTAGAAGTATCAGTATAATATTAACTATTCGGTTTAGCTGAGTATCAGAGCATCAATTAGCAGAGTATCAGAGCATTAAGTAGCAGAGTATCAGTACAATATTAACTTTTATTGTAAATTATTTGCAGTATCAGAGCATCAAGTAGCAGAGTATCAGAGTATCAAGGATATCCAGAGTAGCTTTGATTCAAGACCATGTGCTTCTGTCCTAGAGTATTTAATGTAGAATATAGGGGCTAAGAAGTTTTGATATATCCTTAAGCGTCACAGATGAAGATTCGGTTTAGCTGAGTTGAAGCTCACAAGTGTATACAATATACACAGTAATAACTAGATTGGAGCCTTAATTCAAATACAAATGATTATCTGAATTCCTTCTTTAGTGATGATACTGATATTGTCCTATTAGCAAGTATATACAGTTAGCAAGCAAACCTAGAAGTTAGATACGAAAATAATATAACATGGATAGCTAGATCAGTTAGTAACAGAGTATAAATGTGTATATATGTGTCCTTTACATATTAGAGTATAAATGTGTATATTAGATTATGGAATCATCAAGAGTAGTAGAATAAGAGGGAAAAAAATACAAAGTAGCACTAGTTGGGGCTAGCCCCATTTACCTTCTTCACGAGGGAAAGAAAATCTTATTCTTTGTCAGCAAATTCAACCTCTATCTGGTTAATCTTATCCAGAATCAATTTCTGTTTGTCGGATATAGTCTTCATCTCTTTGAAGATATTCTCAAAGTTTGCGGCAACAAAATTGTATATATCATCAACCCTGTCCTTAGTGTTTGGTATTCCATACGTTGATGGTTTTCCAGATGTTGATGGTTTGCTTGCTGCTGCTGCCCCTTTCACAAACACTCGAATGTAGGTTAATTTTCTTATGGGCTCTTTATTTTTAATATAAACATCCCCTGCTAAGCTTGGGACAGAATCTTTACTAGCCATTGAGCATACAAATCTCCCAAAAGGGAGGGCTGTCCTTGCAATTGGTTTTTTCACGAGATGCATCATTCTACTGAACATGTAAGAACCTATATCCTTTTTTTCTTTCCCATATAATAAAGAAAATTTACTCTCTCGGGATGGATGGAAAACTCATGTCCAGTAGGGTTGAGTGTTTGAGATACGTAGGCATGCAACAATTTATACAAAGTTTTTAATTGATCTCTATATACATTTTGAGGGGTCTTGGCACCCACTGATACACCTGTAATCTCATGAATTGTATCTCTCATGGAAACATTATCAATATCACGACCCGCACCCAGTATAAGGGTACGAGTGCGTAACAACGTCCAGCCTATGCCGCAGAATCGGTGGTAGA
>JANAVB010033619.1:691325-728825 GCA_029216955.1 Iris pallida | reverse complement strand
TAAATTAAATTAATAGAGATTCTCAAGACATAATTATGAAAAAAGACTAGAAAGGAAAAGAAAAAAAAAAGCCATTCGTCGTCCAACTGATACGGAGAATGATCATTCGTCGTCCAACTGATACGGAGAATGATCATTCTATGGCCAACTGTCACGGAGAATAGCCATTCTCTATTATGAATTGGACGGAGATTGGTCGAATTCAGAATACATATGTTGGACTCATCTTTCCTGGGAATATGATGTCCATGTAAAGCTTCTTCAGCTCTTCATCAGCATCATTCCAAAGTACGAGGTTATCGCATTCCCTTAGTATATCACCCTTTCTCGCTAGTTCAGCCATTTTGGCGTCTTGTCCGGATTTCGAATCCGCCTGCTTAATTTTTGCTCCGACCCTGGGTTTGGATTGAGGTTTTGGTTTCGGAGCGGCATTCATCTTCCGCTTTTTATTAGCCTCTGTTACTGTATTCTTCCCCAAGAGAGTAAAATCTTCATCGGCTAATGCCGCTGATGGTTTTCTGAACCTCTCCCCCCCAATCCTCCTGTAATACTCTTATATTATTATTATTATTATTATTATTATTATTGTTATTATTATTATTATTATTTTGTTTCAAAAAAATAATAATAATATATATCATAAATGAAGAAGAATGGAGAAGGAGAGGTGTCCCCATGTATTTAATGGGGGGGACACCTCACCCTCCCTCTCTCCCTATATAACACCACAACCCCACCACTAGCTATTCACTTAACCCCCTTTCCTACACCACCAGAACCTTTCCCCCTTATATAAACTCACTCATACACCAAAAGCAAAAAAAAAAAAACAAAAAAAAACAAAACAAAACCACACACACACCCAAACCTCACCAGCACCCTCCCCACTATAATAACCCCTCTCTCCCTCTTTACAAACAAACACACACCACAACCCACCCCACCACTCACCACCACTACTGCTGCTGTTGCTGCCGGCCGGAGCGCCGCCCGCCGCCGCCGCCAGACGCCCGCCGCCCGCCGCTGCCGCCGCCGGCCGCCCCTCCGGCCAACCCCCTTCCTCCATCTCCTCTCCTCTTCCTCCTCCACTCCCATCTCCAAGAAACCTTGGTAAATCCCTTCATTTTTTTCCCCAATCTCTTTTCCTTCTCACTTTAAACCTAGAATTACTAATAAAAATTGTTATTGCTATTGGTTTTGAACTAGGAATTGAGGAGAAGTCTAGGTCATTCCTAACCCAAGGCAAGTCCTCTTCTCCTTCTCCTTCTCTAATCTTTTTCCATCTAGGTTAATATAAATCATTTTAAATCATATTAAATTCTGAAATTTTAGTTTCATGATTTTTTTTTTATTTTGGGTAATATCAGAAAGTTGAAGTTGTATAGATTAACCTTCTAAAAATCTGAAATTTTATATTATAGCTTGGAATATAAGTTAATGAAATATCCTTAATTTTGGTTTAATTAAATCCTGAAATTTTGATAAAATTTTAACTCAATTCGAGATATATTAAAATGTTGCAATTCTAATTTCTAGTAAATGTTCAATTTTGGTAGACATAGGCAAGGAAATTAAAATTGGCACTGGAACTAGTATTTGTGACATATCACGGGAACTGATTATGGACTGAATTATTTGGACTTGAATTTCCATGAACACATAAACATACATGAACATGGGACTCTCCAATGGTAAGTCTGTCATAAACATTGGAACTGAACAACTGGACCGCACGCCGGGGAGGTAAAAGTACAAGGACCCTACGTTTCTCTACTCACTAAATATTTATTCAATCTTGTGTGTGTCCATAGTTAGAAATAATTCCCGTTTATTTTTCCTTTTCCTGCTTCATGCACTTATTTCTATAGAAGAGTTGAGTTGATTTAATTTTTCCTTATCCTATCTACATAATATATATAAACAAATACATATATAGATATATGTTATAAAGTCTTGCATATTTACTAGTATAGTTGGATAAACATTGGCTATGAAAGAGTTTTGATTTAATTTTCCTTATCCTGTCTACATAATGTATATATACATACATATACACATATATAGATATATGTTATAAAGTCTTCGCATAATTACTAGTATAGTTGGTTAGACATTAGCTTTACTTTGATAAATTGCAATCCAATTAGCAAGCCGCGGCCCGACTAATTGCTAAAGGAAGGGTATTTATTGCTTGCTCAAGTAGAAGTATCAAGTTCCTTCTGTTCTTCTATTACTTGCGTGGTTCCGGTGTTGAGAGTTGCTCCACCGAAGGGGTCAGCGAGTCCAATTATTACTTGCGTGGTTCTGGTGTTGAGAGTTGCTCCACCGAAGGGGTCGGCGAGCCCATATTTCTCTTTTTGTCATATATATATAGGTCTTTGTAAATTTTCGGGATTCCTAAATACAAAGGAGACTCTGCCGAAATTTTTGAGAAATTTAGGAGATAGACAAATTTCCGACTTTCGGAGATTTTTAGAAATTTTCTCATCTAAGAGAGCATCTGGGAGGGGAGAACAACTGAATATCCCTAAACATCCCGTAACATAAATAACAAAAGCTGATCAGTATTTCGTGAATCTCGTGAATCAGTATATCTAGTTGCGACTAGGGTGTACTAGCCCAAGGGAGGCTCGTGAATCAATTTCATCTATTTGACAGTAACATCAATAGATGTCTTTTTAGCCCAAGGGAGGCTCGGAAATCACAACCTGATCCTAGGTTAACGGGATTGTTCACGGGAAATATTTAGAGGATTATTCAGAGTATTGTTCTCAAAACTGCATCTCATTTAGCTTCAAATCTTACTCCAGAAACAACGCTGCCTATTATAAATGGGCAGTGTCCTTAATTGCTCAAGGAAGCAATTCCTACTAAAAGCTCAAGGGAAGCTCGGAAATCTTATTATTCATGGAGTAGGACGTTGATTTCATTCATGTTTTACTAAAGCAGATATATATATATTTATATATATATATCAGTGCAATTTGGCATACCTTGTTTCATTTTCTTTTTTAAACTACATATTCATTTTCTTTGATTAACTTTCACCGTTCTTGGCCGAGGACTTGCTCGTCGTTTTCTAAACGACCTAGTATTTGTTCACTAGGTGAAGGAGAAGAAGACGCCTCCACCGAAGTATCGCCGCTCTACAACGAGGAGTAACTATTTGGACTACCTACAGTTATGACCAGCAGTATCGTAGTATTTTACAAATTTACCTCTGTAATCGCCTGTAATAGTATTGTTGGAAAAGTTTCCTGTAATATAGCTACACTATATTTTAATGCCATGAGAATTTCTTGTATTTTCCATTCTGCTGATGATTACGGGCGACAATCGCGAATTTCGGCGCGTAGCCTGGGGATGTATTTATGACGTCACTCTTCCATCCGGGAAGCGGGACGTGACACGTCCTTTAAGTGGTAGCCCATGCAGGTCAGCAAGAATGGAAAATCTAGATAGGACATAGGTTCGGATAAAACGTAGGTTCTAGAATCGTAGGGAGCACTACGAGTCCTAATCACACTCTAGGAATCTCTGAGAAGGAAGTATCAATAGTTAATAAATGATTACCTCTTTTCTAACCAACTGTTTAATCCTAGTAAATGGATAGTGACTCAAGAAATTCTTGATGTAGATAATGCCCCGATTCGTACCCTTCGCGAGACTGAATAATGACAGTCATAGCATGGACGAGTATTATGCATTTGTGAAAAAGATGTGGAAAGTAGCACCAAAGGGAATGATAGAAGCCTATAGAGTACACTACGAGATGACATACCCAGTGGTGACAAACATTGTAGATAAAAGAAAGATATATTATAATACGGTACATTATTATGTACTAATCAAGGCAGAACACTCCGAAGGTCCGGAGAATGAACGTAACGGTACACTAGAAGAATGGAAGCAAGCATACCCAGAGGCGAGGATCCCTAATATAAGACGTATGTGGATTTAGACCCCTAGGATGATGATGATGTATAAATATAGATATGTAAATATTAGATCCTTAATTATGTAAGGGATGTATGTGAATGTATGTAGTGAGATATGTAAAAATAAGTATTAGAACCCTAATATGTAGGAGGATCATGAATGTATGTAATATAAGAATGTATGTAGTAGGAACATGTTGTATAAATAAATATGCTTTTCATATATTCTATTCCTGGTAAATATTTTCTTAAGAATATTATGAATGTAGGTATGGATCTATTTATGCCAAGTTTGGAATGGGATGGGAGTAATTACACTTTATACTTATACCAGCGCTATGCCAGACTAATGTGGAACGCACCTGACTGGTACGATATCCATGTCTACCAAGTATTCTATGCAGTCATGCGTCCCATTATCAGGGACATTGAAGACGGAGCCGAAGTATATTATGAAAATACAACTTACTGCCTACATGTCCGAGACCCAAACCGTATTTACATCGGACTACATAGATATGAGGGTACATTAGATGACTTTGAAAGACTCCATCCAGAAGTTGACATCCTCACTGGGGAAAGAATCCTCATCGAGGCCATAGAATAAGAAAAACCTAACCAACATATGTACAGTGAAGAAGGAATCCTTTTTGTCTGCTGTATGGTATTTTCAAATCGGCAGATATGTATACAAGAAGGGACAGTTAGAGATAGATACTATGTCACATTTTGGGGAGGTGGAGTGACAAGAGTAGATTAGATGAAAAGAATGTAAACAAATATGAAGTTGAGAGTAGGAACCACATTTTTTAATACTCTCATTTTAATGAAATATATATGGCTCTGTTGTACACCTTGTTATGAATGAACATTGTGAGTCGAATATTCCCTGAGGAATTGTGCCTTTTATTTCAGGATATGGACAATCATACTCAATCAAACAATCCACCACCTCAAACATCAACTGAGCCAACCGTGGCTGACATGTTCCGATTATTCCAGCAATTATTGGAATCCAATAGTCAACAGGCCAATGCTGCCCATGCAACAAATACCACAATACTAGAACAAATGCAGAATTCAAACAACACCAAGGATAAAACCCTAAAAGAGTTCAGGGATCTTAGGCCGCCCAAGTTTAAAGGGACTGAAAATGCGATGGAAACGAGTCAATGGCTGAGGACCATTGAAGGTTTGATGAAGACAGCCAAAGTTAAACCTGAGGACATGGTACCAGCAATCCGCATCCAGCTGGAAGACATAGCTGGATAGTGGTGGAGTGCCGAGTACCCCGAAGATTCTGACGAGGACATGTCATGGGCAGAATTCAAGAAGAAATTTGAAGACAGATTCTATCCCAAGTCAGCGCAGATAGAATTGAAACGACAATTCAACTATCTAAAACAAGGGAGACGTACCGTTGATGAGTACGTTGCAGAATTTTCCCGGCTTAGTCGATTTGCCCCCAACATGATAGCAGATGAAGAAACAAAGATATCCAGGTTCGTAGAAGGACTTGGGACCCAACTGAAAAGTAGGGTCGCCTCTTATAGGTGTCGAACATTTTCAGAAGCAACAGAAGCCGCTCGAGACCAAGAAAGGATACTAAAAGAAGAACAACCTTTCCGGTCTCCACAACCTAAGAGGGCTTTTGAGGAGGGGGCATCCTCCAACAAGAATCATTGGCAGGGACCGCCTAAGCGTCCTCAGAATGGCAATCCAGACAGATCCGTTGTCTGTAATTACTGCCACAAACCAGGCCATAAAATAAATGCATGTAGGAAGAGATTGGGGCTTTGTTTGAAGTGTGGAGCAGGAATCACCTAACCAATCAATGCCCTCAAATATCTGCAACTGGGGCAACCACACAAAGCTTCAATCAAGGATACCGGCCTCCAGTTCAAGGAAACCAACCTCGACCCATGATGCAGGCACCAACATCACAAATATGTATGGCTTATGGAAATCAGCACAGGCCGCCCTATGCACCTCAAGCATATCAATTTCAACAGGCACAACGGGCGGCTCAAGCCCAAAACAATAACAAAAAGAGGAATAAGCAAGGACAAGCATTTGTGATGGGAGCTGAAAATACAGATATCCCTGGAGAAGTAATTTTAGGTACTATTTTAATTTTTGCATATCCAGCATCAGTATTATTTGATTCCGGGGCTACCCATTCATTTATATCATCTTCTTTTATATCACAACGAGAAATAGAGTCACAACCTCTGCCTAAATCACTAAAAGTCCTCACCGGTAATGGGGTAGTAGAAGTCAGTCGGGTATGTAGTAGATGTCCCATAAAATTGGGTGGAGGAGCTTTTCGTACCCGGTTGCTCGTTTTTCCAACAAGCAACTATGATATAATATTGGGAATGGATTGGCTAACTGCAACATTAGCCAACATAGATTGCGGTCAGGAGAAAGTTTCCTTTGAACTCCCTGACGGAGAATCTTGTGAATTTGTAAGAGACCAGAATGAATTCGATGCAGAAGAACTAGAGAAATTTGAATTACCAGTACTGCTGCAAGGAGTGGCAGAGCAAACCTTTCCAAGGGTAGTAGAAGAATTCAAGGACGTATTCCCAGAAGAATTGTCAGGGCTACCCCCAGATAGAGCTGTAGAATTCTCTATAGATTTAATACCTGGAGCTGCACCCATAGCCAAAAAGATATACCCAATGAACAAGGAGGAGCTGGCTGAGTTAAACAAACAAATAAAGGAATTATTATCCAAAGGATTTATTCAGCCTAGCGCTTCGCCATAGGGTGCACCAGTATTATTTGTGAAAAAGAAGGATGGTACCCTACGCTTAGTGATTGATTATAGGGCCTTGAATGAGGTTACCATCAAAAATAAATATCCCTTACCTAGGATCGATCAATTGTTTGATCAGTTAGGAGAGGCAAGGGTATTTTCAAAAATTGATTTGAGATCCGGATATCATCAAGTGAAGGTAAAGAAGGAAGATATTCCAAAGACTGCATTTAGGACTCGGTATGGGCATTACGAATTCTTAGTTATGCCATTCGGGTTGACAAATGCACCAGCTATATTTATGGACCTGATGAATCGAGTATTTTACCAATATCTGGATAAGTTCGTGATTGTATTCATTGATGACATTCTTATATACTCCAAAAGTGAAGAGGAGCATGAAAAACACTTGAGGATAGTGTTGCAAACTCTACGGGAAGAACAATTATATGCCAAACTTAGCAAATGTGAATTTTGGCTGGATCAAATACCATTTCTAGGGCATATTGTCAGTGGAGAAGGCATCTCGGTAGATCCGAAGAAGATGGAAGCAGTTAAGTCTTGGCCGACACCTAAGTCCATACGTAGCAGAAATCAGAAGTTTCCTAGGATTGGCTGGTTATTACCGAAGATTCGTAGAGAATTTTTCCAGAATTGTAGAACCTTTAACCCGCCTCACTCGAAAGGAAGAAAAGTTTAACTGGACAGAGAAATGTCAGGCAGCATTTGACGAATTAAATAAAAGATTAATTTCAGCCCCAATACTGGCATTACCATCTGGTTCGGGTGGAAATGAGATATATAGTGATGCATCAGGAAAGGGTCTAGGATGTGTACTGATGCAGCACGGAAAAGTCATAGCATATGCGTCCCGACAATTAAAGACACATGAAAGAAATTATCCAACTCATGATCTCGAACTTGCAGCAGTGGTGTTTGCACTCAAGTTATGGAGACACTATTTATACGGAGAAAGAATCAAAATATACACAGACCACAAGAGCTTAAAGTATGTCTTCACACAAAAGGAGATCAATATAAGACAAAGAAGATGGTTGGAGTTACTGAAGGATTTTGATATGGAGCTAACATATCACCCAGGCAAGGCTAATAAAGTGGCCGATGCCTTGAGTAGAAGACCTGAAGCTTTCTTTCTAAATACACCCAAGGAAATCCTTGAGGATTTGAGGAAAATGGGAATTGAAGTAATATGCCCGATAACCGAAGGGATATGGCAAAACTTACAAGTACAATCCTCCTTAATAGATAGAATTAAGGAAGCCCAACAAAGTGATCCAAAACTTCAGAAAATTTGGAAACAAACAGAAGCAGGGCTCCAGACCGGGATACGGAAGCACCCGGACGGATCGCTAAGATTCGGAGATCGGTTATGTGTGCCCAGTGGAGATTTAAGAACGGAGGTCATGACAGAAGCCCATAACTCACAATATTCTATTCATCCGGGCAGCACAAAAATGTATAAAGATTTGAAACAGACATTTTGGTGGCACGGGATGAAGAGAGAAGTCGCCAGATTCGTATCCAGATGTCTCGTCTGTCAACAAGTAAAAGCAGAGCATCAAAGGACAGCCGGACTTCTTCAGCTATTGCCCATACCAGAATGGAAGTGGGAGCATCTCACAATGGATTTTGTGACAGGACTGCCTAGGACCCAAAGGGGTAATAATGCTATTTGGGTCTTTGTAGATAGACTTACGAAGTCCGCTCGTTTTCTCCCTTTTCGAGTTGGACAGTCAACAGAGGTACTGGCAGAAATGTACATAAAACAGATTGTCAGTCAGCATGGAGTACCAGTGAGTATAGTATCGGATAGAGATACCCGGTTTACTTCGTACTTCTGGAAAAGCTTGCAAGAAAATCTTGGCACTCAATTAAAATTTAGCTCCGCCTACCACCCCCAAACAGACGGCCAGTCTGAAAGAACCATTCAGACACTAGAAGACATGCTGAGAGCTTGTACTTTAGATTTTAGAGGAGCATGGGATGATCATCTACATCTGGTAGAATTTTTATATAACAACAGTTATCACGATAGTATCAAAATGGCCCCTTTTGAAGCACTATATGGTAGAAAATGCAGATCGCCGGTATGTTGGACCGACGTAGGAGAAAGACAATTGTTAGGGCCAGAACTGGTAACACAAACTGTGGACATAGTCAAGACAATAAGAAGTCACCTGCAAGCAGCCTAGGATAGACAAAAGATGTGGGCTGATAAGCATCGAAGAATACTGGAATTTCAACCTGGAGATCACGTTTTTCTGAAGATTTCACCAACCAAAGGAACCATCAGATTCGGGACCAGAGGAAAACTGAGTCCGAGATACATTGGGCCCTTTGACATATTGGAGAAGGTAGGAAATGTATCATATCGGCTTGCTTTACCCCCAACACTAGAGGGAGTTCACAATGTATTCTATGTTTCCCAATTACGAAGATATGTGTCGGATCCGAGCCATATACTCGACCATTCAGAAATCACCGTTGGACCTACACTACGGATAGAACAGAAACCCGTTGGGATCTTGGATCGAAGAGAGAAGGTACTCCGCAATCGGATCATTCCATTAGTACGAATCGCATGGAGCAAGGACTCACCTGGAGATTCAACTTGGGAGAAGGAAGAAGATATGCGAAAACAATATCCGTATCTATCCCACAAACCAGGTTAGTAATCAATTGTTGTACTGGTTATTTCAAATTCCGAGGACGGAATTTTTCTAAGGGGAGTAGACTTGTAATACTCTTATTATTATTATTATTATTATTATTATTATTATTATTATTATTATTATTATTATTATTATTATTATTATTATTATTATTATTATTATTTTGTTTCAAAAAATAATAATAATATATATCATAAATGAAGAAGAATGGAGAAGGAGAGGTGTCCCCATGTATTTAATGGGGGGGACACCTCACCCTCCCTCTCTTCCTATATAACACCACAACCCCACCACTAGCTATTCACTTAACCCCCTTTCCTACACCACCAGAACCTTTCCCCCTTATATAAACTCACACATACACCAAAAGCAAAAAAAAAAAACAAAAAAAAAAAAAACCACACACACACCCAAACCTCACCAGCACCCTCCCCTCTATAATAACCCCTCTCTCCCTCTTTACAAACAAACACACACCACAACCCACCCCACCACTCACCACCACTACTGCTGCTGTTGCTGCCGGCCGGAGCGCCGCCCGCCGCCGCCGCCAGACGCCCGCCGCCGCCGCCAGACGCCCGCCGTCCGCCGCTGCCGTCGCCGGCCGCCCCTCCGGCCAACCCCCTTCCTCCATCTCTTCTCCTCTTCCTCCTCCACTCCCATCTCCAAGAAACCTTGGTAAATCCCTTCATTTTTCTTCCCCAATCTCTTTTCCTTCTCACTTTAAACCTAGAATTACTAATAAAAATTGTTATTGCTATTGGTTTTGAACTAGGAATTGAGGAGAAGTCTAGGTCATTTCCAACCCAAGGCAAGTTCTCTTCTCCTTCTCCTTCTCTAATCTTTTTCCATCTAGGTTAATATAAATTATTTTAAATCATATTAAATTTTGAAATTTTAGTTTCATGATTTTTTTTATTTTATTTTGGGTAATATCAGAAAGTTGAAGTTGTATAGATTAACCTTCTGAAAATCTGAAATTTCATATTATAGCTTGGAATATAAGTTAAGGAAATATCCTTAATTTTGGTTTAATTAAATCCTGAAATTTTGACAAAATTTTAACTCAATTCGAGATATATTAAAATATTGCAATTCTAATTTCTAGTAAATGTTCAATTTTGGTAGACATAGGCAAGGAAATTAAAATTGGCACTGGAACTAGTGTTTGTGACATATCACGGGAACTGATTATGGACTGAATTATTTGGACTTGAATTTCCATGAACACATAAACATACATGAACATGGGACTCTCCAATGGTAAGTCTGTCATAAACATTGGAACTGAACAACTGGACCGCACGCCGGGGAGGTAAAAGTACAAGGATCCTACGTTTCTCTACTCACTAAATATTTATTCAATCTTGTGTGTGTCCATAGTTAGAAATAATTCCCGTTTATTTTTCCTTTTCCTGCTTCATGCACTTATTTCTATAGAAGAGTTGAGTTGATTTAATTTTTCCTTATCCTATCTACATAATATATATAAACATATACATATATAGATATATGTTATAAAGTCTTGCATATTTACTAGTATAGTTGGATAAACATTGGCTATGAAAGAGTTTTGATTTAATTTTCCTTATCCTGTCTACATAATGTATATATACATACATATACACATATATAGATATATGTTATAAAGTCTTCGCATAATTACTAGTATAGTTGGTTAGACATTAGCTTTACTTTGATAAATTGTAATCCAATTTGCAAGCCGCGGCCCGACTAATTGCTAAAGGAAGGGTATTTATTTCTTGCTTAAGTAGAAGTCTCAAGTTCCTTTTGTTCTTCTATTACTTGCATGGTTCCGGTGTTGAGAGTTGCTCCACCGAAGGGGTCGGCGAGCCCAATTATTACTTGCGTGGTTCCGGTGTTGAGAGTTGCTCCACCGAAGGGGTCGGCGAGCCCATATTTCTCTTTTTGTCATATATATATAGGTCTTTGTAAATTTTTGGGATTCCTAAATACAAAGGAGACTCTGCCGAAATTTTTGAGAAATTTAGGAGATAGACAAATTTCTGACTTTCGAAGATTTTTAGAAATTTTCTCATCTAAGAGAGCATCTGGGATGGGAGAACAACTGAATATCCCTAACATCCCGTAACATAAATAACAAAAGCTGATCAGTATTTCATGAATCTCGTGAATCAGTACATCTAGTTGCGACTAGGGTGTACTAGCCCAAGGGAGGCTCGTGAATCAATTTCATCTATTTGACAGTAACATCAATAGATGTCTTTTTAGCCCAAGGGAGGCTCGAAAATCACAACCTGATCCCAGGTTAACGGGATTGTTCACGGGAAATATTTAGAGGATTATTCGGAGTATTGTTCTCAAAACTGCATCTCATTTAGCTTCAAATCTTACTCCAGAAACAACGCTGCCTATTATAAATGGGCAGTGTCCTTAATTGCTCAAGGAAGCAATTCCTACTAAAAGCTCAAGGGAAGCTCGGAAATCTTATTATTCATGGAGTAGGACGTTGATTTCATTCATGTTTTACTAAAGCAGATATATATATATTTATATATATATAGCAGTGCAATTTGGCATACCTTGTTTTATTTTCTTTTTTAAACTACATATTCATTTTCTTTGATTAACTTTCACCGTTCTTGGCCGAGGACTTGCTCATCGTTTTCTAAACGACCTAGTATTTGTTCACTAGGTGAAGGAGAAGAAGACGCCTCCATCGAAGTATCGTCGCTCTACAACGAGGAGTAACTGTCTGGACTACCTACAGTTATGACCAGCAGTATCGTAGTATTTTACAAATTTACCTCTGTAATCGCCTATAATAGTATTGTTGGAAAAGTTCCCTGTAATATAGCTACACTATATTTTAATGCCATGAGAATTTCTTGTATTTTCCATTCTGCTGATGATTACGGGCGACAATCGTAAATTTTGGCACGTAGCCTGGGGATGTGTTTATGACGTCACTCTTCCATCGGGAAGCGGGACGTGACACGTCCTCTTCTTTTGACTTCTTTTGGAGCAGCAAGTTCAGCAGCTGGTTGAGTCTCCTCAAGCTGCAATGATGTAGCCATGGCTTCGAGATCAGTGATTGTTGCATCCTTTTTAATGGCTTCATTCTTCAATGATTTAACATGCTTTTGAAGCTTGCTTTTCAACGAGCCTTTTATTTATTTCTCTGAGCTGCTCGGTTATTTGTACTGATATAAAAAAACAATGAAAGGTATGATGTCAATCAATATATACTTTTAAAAAAAGAAGAAAAAAAATATCATTCTCCGTGATCTTAACACGGGGAATGGCTATTTTCCGTGACTCTAACACGGAGAATGACCATTCTCCGTGATTTTAACACGGAGAATGGCCATTCTCCTGCATTCTAACACGGAGAATTACAAACTAGAACTTTGAAAAAAAAAAAATTATACCTTGTGCATGTTGCTCTTTAACCTTTTCGCTAAGCTTTTCATTCTCAGCAATAATATCAGATTTCTCTCTTCGCAAGGAGTCTAATTCCCGCACCGACACCACCATCGAGGTGTTCCTTTCAATTTGTTGGGCTCCTTGTTCCTCTAGCTCTTTAAATTTTTTATGGAGTTTCTCGTTCTCAGCAAGAATCTGAGATTTCTCTATTCGTAACTCCTCCAATTCATGCACCAAGCACTCCATCACAACGTTGACTGCACGTTGTTATGCTTCTTGTGCTCTATCTCTTTAAGCTTTTCATAGAGTTTTTCATTCTCAGCAAAAATCTGAGATTTCTTTTTTCTCAACTCCTCCAATTTCTGAACCGACCCCTCCATCGCGGTGTTTATTTCAAGTTGTTGGGGTATTTCTTGTTCGGCAATCTCATCCCCACCTATTTGGTGGTGTCCCTCTCCCTCATGTGCACCTTTTTTTTGTATATGTAGCTCCTCTTCTTGTTGTCCTTCCTCTTTTCCAACAGCTATAACCAAATTTTTGAATATCATTTTTTATCTTAATTTACTGTAATATTCATTTTTGAGGAAGACAGAGATTGCGTACCCATCCCATGTGCAAAATCTTAGGTATTCACGAATTGGGATAAACTTCCTTTCCACGTGGATACTATGTTCCGCAAACTAGTAGAAGAAATATATTATGCAACCTTCAGTCTTGGGGTATGCATTAGAGTAATCCCCCCAATAGTTTTACTTATAGTCTTCTTGATGCTCTCCATGACATATGCCAAGATTAACCTTAGCCAGCAGATACTTTTGATTAACACTGTCTACCAAGGCCAAGAATCTGTACGGTAAATTTGAACCACCAGACCTTGTGAAGAATGTTGATTGGCACAAGTGGAAGATTATTAGCTTGGCCAAATCATCTGGTTTAACTTGTTTATCTCCATCACGAAGCCGTTGTATCAATTCAAAGAACTTCTCTCTCACTTTCGTATTCGTGACTTCTCAGTTTTTGCCCTTGAAATTAGTCAGCAATCTTCTGAATTGATCTCTACACAGGCTCAATGATTCTGGTGTGGTCTGCTGTTGTTTTTTCATGATCAATCTTCACTACCAAAATACATGGATTTACCGACGGCCTTATCCGTCGGTATTCCGTCGCCAAAAATAAATACCGACGGATTACCGACGGATATTTTGGTAAAACAGCCGTCGGGAATAACCTCGTCGCTAAAACATATCCGTCGCTACTCCGTCGCTCAGCGAAGACTTAGCGACGGAATACCGCTGGCTCATTTAAATATATATAGCGACGGATTACCGACTAGCTTTCGTCAAAATATGTATCAGGATATAGGTTTAGCGACGGAATACTCTGTCGCTAAAGAGTCGGCAAAACCGTATCAGTGATTTTCTGATACGCAATATCCGTCGCTAATCCATCGTAGATTTGTCGGTAAAAGCGTATTAGCGACAAAACATCCGTTGCTAACAGCAAAATTTATGGACATCAAACAGAACTAGGTCGACGGACATTCCGTCGCTAAACCGTCGCTCAATGTAAAATCCTACAGATAGCGACGGATATTACGTCGCCAATCCGTCGCTTTATTGAAATGCTCCAGGTAGCGACGGTTTTTTCCGTCGCCACTTCGTCGCTAAACTCAGTTTTTCCAGATAGCGACGGACTATCCGTCGCTCAGTAGTCGCCAGTCCGTCGCTAACTTATAATTTTTGAAAAAAAAATACTGCAAACAGACTCTTTCCTGTTTGTACAACACATCCAACACAATATCAAACATGCAAAATATCCATATACAACACCATATATCCATATCCAACACGAATATCCAACGTATCCAATATCCAACACCATATATCCATATGCAAAATATCCATATCCGACACCAATATCCAACGTATCCAATATCCAACAAAATATTACCAACACAATATATCCAATATCCAATATTAAATTATCCAAACATAAAAAAAATATCCGAACATACAATGTATCCAAATGTCTACAAAAATTTCGGCAGCACCTCCTTTGTATATCAGATCATCGCTTATAACCCAGCGTAGGTATATATCCAAAAATCACATAGACGAAATATGCACATACGAATTTAATGCACACCAATTATCCAAGAAAAGACATCAATTATACTGAAGAGTAACCTAATATCCGTCGTTATACTGAAAATTTATCTTCAAGTGGGAGAACGGATGGCTCAGAATACACAACCCAAAATTCATTCTAGCATACATTAGTGTGAATCATCTATGTTCTGTACATATGGTGTAGTATATGATCTTATCATATATAGTATTTGAAGAACGTAACAGAATCAAGATGAACTCACATAATGTAATACTAAGACATCATCTACTACTATATAAGATATGGTGATAGGTTGTCGTATCATCATTGCCGAGGGATGAGGGTCGGAGGACAGTCAACTTATCTACGGCTACATAGTTTCTGCCTCGCCAGTCGAATGGCTGCAGGGACTATATATGTCCTGATCATCATGTCGTACCGTAGATTAATGCAAATAGAGCTAGAAACAAAATACAGAAACCAAAAAACAAAATACAGAATCCAATCCCTGGGTTCGCCGAAAATACAAAACACAGAATCCAATCCCTGTATTTTAAGTGTGAGAACGGATGGCTCAGAAGACAACCAAACCGGAGAGGATACTCCAAGAGATACATCTGAGTAGGACGTATACTCTGAGAGATCACCCTTACAGAAATGATATCATTAGTGGTATCGAATGTTGGAGAAGATATTATCACAGTATACGTCCTCTCCTCCACGATGGCTCTAGACCCATCTGCTCGTCCCTGCTTCCATTCTTCTTGTTTGACTCTCTCAGCCACACATGATATCCAGCTCAAGTGTAGAGTAGGAGGAAAAGAAGGGGACAGGAATAGGAGGGGGAAGCAGCACACCGGCGGCATGACCCGGAGGAAGTACAGAGGTTTTCTTCAACATACGTAGGAGAACTATAAGGATATATGTAAACACAACATATCACCTTGTCAAAGACCCTAAATGTGACAACCATGTTACCGCGGTGTCGGAAGACTAACATGTCATAATTTTATAAGCCGTGTGTTTTAACATAATCCTCCCAACCGGATTTCAGTTCTATGTAATAATGCGAGATTACGACACAGGAGGAAAGAGTTGGGATGATTATGTCAAAACACACGGCTTAGAAAATTATGACATGTTAGTCTTCCGACACCGCGGTAACATGGTTGTCACATTAAGGGTCTTTGACAAGATGACATACTGTGAAAAGATATATCCTTATAGTTCTCCTACGTATGTTGAAGAAAACCTCTGTACTTCCTCCGAGTCATGCCGCCGGTGTGCTGCTTCCCCCTCCTATTCCTGTCCCCTTCTTTTTCGCCTACTCTACACTTGAGCTGGATATCATGTGTGGCTGAAAGAGTCAAATAAGAAGAATGGAAGTAGGGACGAGCAGATGGGTCTAGAGCCATCGTGGAGGAGAGGACGTATACTGTGATAATATCTTCTCCAACATTCGATACCACTACTGATATCATTTCTGTAAGGATGATCTCTCAGAGTATACGTCCTACCCAGATGGATCTCTCGGAGTATCCTCTCCGGTTGGTTGTCGTATCATCATTGCCGAAGGATGAGGGTCGGAGGACAGTCAACTTATCTACGGCTACATAGTTTCTGCCTCGCCAGTCGAATGGCTCCAGGGACTATATATGTCCTGATCACCATGTCGTACCGTAGATTAATGCAAATGGAGCTGGAAACAAAATACAGAAACCAAAAAACAAAATACAGAATCCAATCCCTCGGTTCGCCGAAAATACGAAACACAGAATCCAATCCCTGTATTTTAAGTGTGAGAACGGATGGCTCAGAAGACAACCCAACCGGAGAAAGTACAGAGGTTTTCTTCAACATACGTAGGAGAACTATAAGGACGTGCTGGATTAGTATAGACTATTTCGAATTAGTATCGTGGAAGGTTTAGTAACAATTGTACTTGAATTTCAATTTGGATGTGAAAATCTGTATCGTAAGCCAAACTAAACATAATCAGTTCTATTTCACATGCTTAATTGTCAAGTATGGGAACGAATAGCTCAGAACACAACCCAAAATTCATTCTACATGAACTCACATAATGTTTACAGTCTTGGTCTCAACTGTCTTCGATTCTATGATCCCATGTCTTAGGTTAAATAAATCACTAACCTTATCACGGTGGGTCTTGGTGTAGCACTCAAATGCGGGGCACCCGTAAATTTGCCGAGTTTTTAAATCATCGACATTGAGTTTTAAACCCTCACGTAGCCTTTCTGCTTCACTTCTAGGGTCGAGCAGCATCTTCTTGCAAGCTTCGGTCTCCAGATACTTAGTGTAAAGATTCTGGACGCTTTCGTAGAGCATGTCAACGCATCCTAGCGCCAATTTACTCGACAGGAAATTGACGCTAGGATGCGTTGACATGCTCTACGAAAGCGTCCAGAATCTTGACACTAAGTATCTGGAGACCGAAGCTTGCAAGAAGATGCTGCTCGACCCTAGAAGTGAAGCAGAAAGGCTACGTGAGGGTTTAAAACTCAAAGTCGATGATTTAAAACCTCGACGAATTTACGGATGCCCCACATTTGAGTACTACACCAAGGCTCACCGTCTGTATAGTTCGGTTATTGGCGCTCGATGTCCCTGTGGTAAGGCAATGGATGAGGATATTGCGTGGGAGGGGGTTGCAGATGGAGGCAACAAGGATGGCGTGTTTGTGAAAGGAGGGAAAGGATACATAATCACAGACGATTTGCATGTAAGGCCATTCTATTCCATGGAGTCTGCGTTGTCTATTTTTCGAAAGCATGGGATCATAGAATCGAAGACAGTTGAGACCAAGACTGTAAACATTGGCCGCGATGAGGTTAGTGATTTATGTAACCAAATGTAGTAATCTTGTAATTTAAAGTTGGAAGAACATGCAAGTAGCCTTATATATAGTTGCTGCCTCCCCAGTCGAATGACTTAATTGCCAAGTATCGGAACGAATGGCTCAGAACACAACCAAAGATTCATTCTAGCATACATTAGTGAGTTCATCTTGATTCTGTTACGTCCTTCAGATACTATATACGATAAGAACATAGATGATTCACACTAATGTATGCTAAAATAAATCTTGGCTTGTGTTCTGAGCCATCCGTTCTGATCAAGCATCTTCCTTCTCCTCTCCTCCACCATGGCTCTGAACCAATCTGCTCCTCCCTACTTCCCTTCTTCTTATTTAACTCTCTCAGCCACATATGATATCCAGCTCAAGTGTAGAGTCGGGGGAGAAGAAGTGGGCAGGAAGATGAGGGAGAAGCAGCACAGCCGGCGGCATGACCCGGAGGAAGTACATAGGTTTTCTTCAACAGCCGTAGGAGGACTATTTCTCCTACGACTGTTGAAGAAAACCTCTGTACTTCCTTCGGGTCATGCTGCAGGCTGTGCTGCTTCCCCCTCATCTTCCTGCCCACTTCTTCTCCCCCGACTCTACCCTTGAGCTGGATGTCATATGTGGCTGAGAGAGTCAAATAAGAAGAAGGGAAGTAGGGAGGAGCAGATTGGTTCAGAGCCATGGTGGAGGAGAGGAGAAGGAAGATGCTTGATCAGAACGGATGGCTCAGAACACAAGTCAAGATTCATTCTAGCATACATTAGTGTGAATCATCTATGTTCTTATCGTATATAGTATCTGAAGGACGTAACAGAATCAAGATGAACTCACTAATGTAATACTAAGACATCATCTACTACTATATAAGATATAGTGATAGGTTGTCGTATCATCATTGCCGAGGGATGAGGGTCGGAGGACAGGCAACTTTATCTACGGCTACATAGTTTCTGCCTCGCCAGTCGAATGGCTGCAGGGACTAATACAAATGGAGCTGAAAAAATATGCATAAACCAAACCAATATATAATGCGTGGCTGAGAGAGTCAAATAAGAAGAATGGAAGCAGGGACGAGCAGATGGGTCTAGAGCCATCGTGGAGGAGAGGACGTATACTGTGATAATATCTTCTCCAACATTCGATCCCACTACTGATATCATTTCTGTAAGGGTGATCTCTCAGAGTATACGTCCTACCCAGATGGATCTCTCGGAGTATCCTCTCCGGTTGGTTGTCGTATCATCATTGCCGAGGGATGAGGGTTGGAGGACAGTCCACTTTATCTACGGATACATAGTTTCTGCCTCGCCAGTCGAATGGCTGCAGGAACTATGTTACCGCGGTGTCGTAGTCCAATATAATCCAGAGATTGACACAGTTCTAATTCATATATGTAGTCCAATACAAATAGTCTAAAACAAAAACAACCCAATAAAAATAGTCCAATACAAATAAATACTAATAGCTAATGCTTGCCACGCTGCTCACGCAAACGCTCAGTGATACTTTCACGCAACCACCTCCGAAAAGCGAGATTTTTGGTGCGAGGAGAGGCGTCGTCCCTTGCCAGGACTGCATCAAAAGCACTCTCGGCATTACTAGCTACCGGTGCTAGATGACTAGAACTCCCGGTCTCACTAGCAACCGATGCCACTTCCTCCTCAACTGTAGGAGGAGCCACCTCAGCATTCACTGTTTTCTTCAAACGACGTGCTGCTCCTCGGGTCATGGGTGCCATCTGGTAAGTATATGTAACAGAATGTAAAAGAATGTAACAGCTCAAATTCAAAAACCAAAATCCCCATGCCAACATGAATCATAACATATAACTTAAACCCAGACATGACATAGGATTAAACCTAATGATTTAATCATCCTTAAATCAGTAAACACAAACAATGTACTAATTCTCAGTTTGTGTGTCCGTGTATATGTGTGTCCGTGTGTCCGTGTGTGTGTGTCTGTGTGTCCGTGTGTCCGTGTGTGTGTGTGTGTGTCTGTGTGTGTGTGTCCGTGTGTGTGTGTTTGTCCGTGTGTGTGTGTGTGTCTGTGGGAGAGGAGGAGGCAGCTGCCCGCCCCCTCCCACCGCCCCCTCCACACCCCCCGCCCCCTCCCACCGCCGCCCCTCCACACCCTCCGCCACCCGCGGCCAGCCCCCCTCCACACATACCCCCCCCGCACCCCGCGGCCAGCCCCCGCCCCCATCGTACCCCCCCCAACGCTGCCCGCCCCCTCGATCCCACCGCCCCCTCCACACCCCCCGCCCCCCGCGCACGGCCAGCCCCCCTCCGCAACCCCCCGCACCCCGCGGCCAGCCCCCGCGCGCCCCCCATCCCTCCAACGCTTCCTGCCCCCTCCCACCGCCCCCTCCACACCCCCCGCCACCGCCGCCACCGCCGCCCCCGCAGTCGACGCCGCCCCTGCAGCCTCCGACGCCCCCGGCCCGCTGCACCCACGACCACCGTGCGCGCGCACGAGAGAGAGAGAGCGAGAAAGAGAGAGAGAGAGAGAGAGAGGGAGAGGGAGAGGGGAATACCTTTGGGAGAGAGAGAGGAGAGGGGGTCGCCGATCACCGCCGCGGAAGAGAGAGGAGAGGGGGTCGTCGATCGATCACCGCGGGAGAGAGAGAGAGAGAGAGAGAAGAGAGAGTGAAATTTGGGGGGAATGAAAAAGTTCCCCCCGTCGTTTCAACTTAAGTCTGGAACGTAAATTTAGCGACGGAGTAGCGACGGATTATTCCGTCGCTAATGCGTCAGTAAATCTCGCGCGAGTGGCGACGGATTATTCCGTCGCTAAGTCGTCAGTAAATCTCGCGCCAATATTTTAGACTTTTGCCGCCAAAATGTCCGACGTTCTAGCGACGGATATAAAACCGTCGCTACATGGCCGACTACCTATCGACGGCATAGCGACGGATATGGACATAAAAAAATAAAAAAATTGTCCACTGCTTTCCATCGGTATTCCGTCACAAATCCGTCGGGGATCCGACGGTGATTGCGACGGAAAATGTCCGTCGCTAAGTGGCCGTCGCTAAAGTACTGTAATTTGGTAGTGCTTCTATAATTAACATCATCCTCACTTTTTTTCTTCAACGTAAATCGAAGATGGCTGCCATGTCGTCGACACTTGGTGCTATTTTAACAGTGGTGCTCAATTCAAAGTATCCGACGCCATCTTTGTCCTCCAAGTAAGTTCTATCAATTTTTTAAGACCTTCTGAAACCTTGGCCAATTCTTGAATGCTAACTCTGTTTTTGTAGAATACCTTGACGAAATTCCAAAAACCGGTATTCTTTAAAGACTCAATAACTGGCTCAGGTAAACGGCCGCCATCTTTATTGATACCCTCCACAAGAGTTAGCATTGTTTTGAAAGAAGAACGAAAAACTCTTGAATCCTTATTCCTGACAAAAATTTTTTCTACAAAACACAAAACAAAAAATTAGGTTTCTGTCAACTGTTCTCCGTCATTTTAACACAGGGAATGGCCATTCTCCATGATTTTACCATGGAGAATGGTCATTCTCCGTTATTTTAACAATAGAGAATGGTCATTCTCATACGTTTTAACACTGGGAATGGCCATTCCCTAATTTTAACACGAAGAATAGGAATTCTCCGATAATTTAACATGGAAAATGGTCATTCTCCGTAATTTTAACACAGAAAATGGTCATTCTCATGTATTTTAATACTGGAAATGACCATTCTCCGTGTTTTCTACACGAAGAATGGAAATTCTTCGTCAATTTAATACAGAGAATGTCAATTCTCCGTGATTTTAACACGGGGAATGGCCATTCTCCGTGATTTTAACACGGAGAATGGTCATTCTCCGTAATTCTAATACTGGGAATAACCATTCCCCGTCATTTTAACACGGAGAATGGCAATTCTCCGTCAATTTAACACGAATAATGGATTAAAACGGGGAATGACTATTCTCCTGCATTTAAACACGGAGAATGACTATTCTCCATCAATTTAACAAGGAGAATGATAATTCTCTGTAATTTTAACATGGAGAATGGTCATTCTCATGTATTTTAACACTGGCAATGACCATTCTCCGTGATTTTTACAGAATTATGAACATAACTTAAAGTTATACCTTCTTTTTGCCCTTTTTTTTGCTTAACAGCCTTTGGCTTATGTGCAACTCTCTTAATTCTCCTTGATTCTTCGTAATTCCCCTTTGGATTTTGTTCAACTGTCTTCATTTTCTCCACAACAGTTATATCTTCTCTAACTGGAGTTCTAGTTGATTCTGATGCTGCTGTCGATGATGATGTTGTTGATGGTGCCGACATGGTGTGAAGATTGCGAATGGAGAGTAAGGTTTGAAGATTTTGGAGGAGAAAACCTAGATTCGAAAGTGAGCGGTGTATGGAAGAAGAGGAAGTATCAAAACGTTTTTTTAAGAGTAGGTTTCGTAGGTGTTTTCAATAAATTAGAAGGACAAAAAGGTTATTCCGATCCCCCTTTATATAATTTTTGCTAATTCTGGACACGCAATAAAATGTTATTTTGTGGTAGGTTTTTCATAAAACTTTTGCAATTTTTGGGCATGGCAGCAAGATTATGAAACAAATGAACATTTTGATATCATTTTCATCCCACATTTTAAGAACATTATAACTCCACAAAACTTTATTCCTAACTATTTGTTATAAAACAAATGAACATAATTCATTAGAAAAAAGAAAAAAAATTCATCGTCTTCCATCTTCACCCATCAGAGTAGACTCCTTTCGACCTTTGCTGCTTAATTATATTATTGCGCATTTGGATTCTTCTTCATTGTGCTCTGAAGATGCAATCCATATAGAAACTTTGTACATTTTCTTTTCCGAATCAAACTGCATATAACAAACATAACATCAAAAATATTGCTCTAAAAAGTGTAAGTATTTGACGACATATTTTCAGACTTACATTGAGATAACGGGAGTCTAAACTACATCTGTCTTTCATGAATAAAATTACAAAAATAGCACAATCAAATGTATTGTGTTGGTGGGGAACATTAGGACGACGAATTATGGAAAAAGTAGAAAAGTTGAACCTAGCATCTTTCAACTTCAAAGTCTCTTCCTCAAGAAAGAGATCAAAATTTGAAAGCTACAATTACCAGAATACAATATGTATTAGTATACCACGAATCTAGTACGCAATTCATAAAAAATTATGAATATGAACTTACTATTTCTTTTGTGACTGCTTTGTTATAAATTGCCTCATCTGTAGATGCAAGGGTGTCCCAAACTTCAACAGTCTTTATTTTAACCATAACTCTTGCAAGAGTATAGTGGTCCAAAAAAGAATGGATATGTATATCTGAATCATGATTAATTAGGTAAAACAAATAATCAATTTTTAGAAAATTGGGTTTAAAATTTATACAGAAATAGATTAATACCTCGTTACAAATGCTTACAGATCCCATATAATCCTGGAAATATTTGTTCTTCTTCCATATTTCATGAAGTTGTTTGTTAGATGGAGGTAACGTTGCTCTCTACATACACATCAATTAATACATTATGAACGATAAACAAACGAGAAAATTGTTAATGCATAATCATTAAAGAATAAAATGCTCACTCACCGTTAACTTTATTGGTAAATACCATACATTAGCTTTATTGACAGTTCTTAACCATTCCTCTGCGGCGAGAAGAGAAGAGACAAGGGTTACAATCTGAGTATCTCATTAGAAAAATCAGCGATGGCATCGAAGTAAACATAGATGACATCTAAAAAAAATATACTATCTATATACCCCATCTTTAATTTTCCTTCCTGGAGCAAAGGACTTCATCTCAGCCCGACTCACATAAATATTGTTGCAAGATGATATTATTTCGCTAAAAAAAAACGAATAGATTAGGAAAAAAATGTTGAAATGAAATAAAAACTCATATTACTTACTCGTCAGGTTTACCATCCGCAAAAATATAATTGTAAAAACTTAAAGAACTACTAGTACACTGGCTAGGCTTTGAGGTTGAACTTCTTGTTAAACTTTTCAAAGGTGTGACCGGATCTAAATTTTCTCATATTCTTTTCGAAGAACTGCTAAAGTCAGTTTCCTCTAGAGGGAATATATTAAGAATTTGCTGGATTGATTTATCAGCTTTCTTCAGTCCCTCGTCCTCATCAGAAGATTCAACGTTAACCTCCTCCACAATATTAATTACTCCAGATAAAGATGCCTTCTTCAAAGCGTAAGATTCTTCCATCTTTTCCAAATGTTGAGATATATTAATTTGTTCAAGTTTGATTGAACCAAGCTTAGAATTGATCAAAACAAGTTGATCTTAAATCTTCGACAGTTTTTTTTCAAACTTGCGCATCATACGCGGAATGAAGGTTTCATTTGAAGCTGGCATCCAATCTTCTACATGTTCTATACGAGTAGACATCTTTCTTCAATACTACAAAATAAAATAAGAAAACTATTCTATGTATTTCAGAATAAATAATAGTTGAAACAAGAAAACTATTGTATATATAACAAGAGAAAAGTACAAAAAGTGAGAAAGATGGAAAGACAAATAAATTTTGGGACTAACAAAGAATCTACTAGCCGTTTGAAAGGTTATCATGAAAGGTTATCATAATTAACAATTTGATGAACTCTAGAAGAGGTTTAATTCTGCTGGTACTCCTCGTTGTTCGATAAGGGCTCGACGAAGTCCGCCGCGAACCGAACTTCTTATTCTTTCCTTCTTCATCTACGTTTCTCCTTCCACCACCACCACCATGGCCTGTAGCTTTATAACCAAAATATTAAATTGTTAGATGAAACAAAAAAGTAAATTACGGAAAGATTACTAAATCAAAATAACACATATTCATATAAAACATGAGACTAAAGATGAAAATTTTTCAAAAGCAACACCACAATTTTACTATGCTAAGCAATAACTAAAATTTGGGATTGTGTCCTCCTTGGATTTAATTTACACAAAGAAGAGATTTGAGAGAACGTGTTTTTATCGGCTTCCTACCCCTCTTCTTCCTCTAAATTCTTTCCTTACTATTATCCACATCACCGACAGAATTTTCGTCCTTGTCATCGTCGGTGTCATCATCTAGATCACCACCAGCTATCGGAGCATCGGTGGTGTCGTCGTCTACATCATCTCTAGTTAGGAACACATTGTGTCCTTCCTTTCCCGGCATATTGTTATATATACGTAGTTGCACAAAATATTAAATTGGATGGACGAAAGAGAAAGTAAATATGAGTTAATTTATGGTGTTTATTGAAAAACTTGTATTGAAGAATGACCTGCTATAACAAGTTAACAAGAGGTCAAAAGTCAAAAATGGTATTAAATGATGTCTCCTGCGTTATTTAATCTGAACCATTGGATCAACATCCAATGGTTCAGATTTGGGATGTATCAATACATCCTAAAAGGGTGGATGTATTATAAAATTTTTCATATATATATATATATATATATATATATATATATATATATATATATATATATATATATATATATATATATATATATATATATATATTTATATATATATATATATATATATATATATATATATATTTGTAATTTATTTTATTGGTCTTTTATTTATTTTCATGGATATTTGTTATAAATATTATATACATGTTACTGATATTCTTTTATAAATAATATTTCTTTTAGAACACTGGTATAACCCCTCTTCCCGAATTTTATTTTTATTATTATTTATTGTGCTTCAAGGTAATTTTTGTCGAGACTTCGCGAATGATATTTTCTTTTATCAAAAACTAACTTTAAAAATTAAATGTTTTTTAGAGCACTACTTTGTTTAATGAAAAGAATTTATCGGAGTATTTTAAGTTAAGTTTTGGATTTAAAAAATATATAATTATGTATTATTCATTATTATTAGGATAAACAAAATTATTTGACTTGATATTCTTAAGTTCAGGAATACTTATTATTCTTAATTGGTAATCTATTTGTAAAAGAAATCTAAATTTATGCATTTAAATTATTTTATGGTAGATTGTAAGTAGACCGATTTTGTCTAAACGTTATTTAGATTGGATTTGAATTTATAAGATTTAGGCTTTGATAAATAGTAAATATTATTCAAATTATAGTAGTCCACCAAATTAGATTTCTATGTATGTGATTTAAACTGTTTGATAATATCGAATATATATCTTAAAATATTATTTTCTCGATTTCTAACCAGATTTGTTTACTGAATTTGGGTTATATTGGAATTATCGAGTGTGATCCTCGAAAGATAATAAGATTTATGAAATTAATTTTAAATAAGATTTTAGTTAATAAAACATATACTTTAAATTATTTTGTTAGTAACAAATATTATCTTAGATCCTTTCATAATGAGAAGATTCTTATAGATTAAATACTTTAAACAAATATTTTGGTTTATACTTACTTAAATCTTGTTTTCCTTTAAAATTATATAATTTGGTTATCTTGACTAACAAGGGTCAACAGAATTATTTTAATAGATAAATTTTGTATTAATAAAACTATCTACAATGATTAGTTTAACTTATTATATCAATTATTAATTAATGTTTAAGTTTTAAATTATGCGATTTAAATGATGGGATGACATCGAATATCACTTTAAATTTATTGTTGCAAGCATTAGTAGATTTTGATTAGAATTTTATTGATTTAAAAGTTATTGGATTTAATTAAGTTTATGGAAAGCTTATCTATAGGAATCCTAGCTCTTACCCACTTGGTAGCCCTCCATCTACTTAAGGAGGCCTCCCACTATTTTCTCTGATATTATCAAGCCACCATCGCCACAAACAACATGCCAACCACTACATTCGTCATCGACACCACCTTGCCACTTTTTCGACCCTTTCATCACCGCCACCAACCACAAGACCAACCTCACCATCATCATCGCCGACACCCGGCCGAACCAACTACTCCAACCATCTGGCCAAACTGCCGCAGCCCGACCAGCGCTGCCTCGCCATCGACGAACGACCCCTCTCTGACAGCAGGCTTCGTCGTCCGCCGTGTACAGGCACGTCAAGCAGCGCCTCGACCGCCACCAAAACAGCCAGATATACAATAATGGTGTCAAAGTGTCGGTGTCCACAGCAGAAATCATTATGTCCGGACCCGTGCGCCCGTGTCTAACCCATCTTATTCCACATATTACAAATACATGTTCAACTCCGTGTCCGACAACTTCGGACACCCTATCCCAGAATCCTCACCCCCGCCTATATACCTCGCCGGTGAGTCCCTCCATGTCAGCCGAAGTCGACCATCCTCTCGATCCCACTACCTTCACCACACGCCGTCAGTCGCTGTCTCCTTCGACTTCCCTCCGTCGTGCTGAACCATCGTCGTAGACGCCTCCGCAAGCCAAAACCTCGTCGCCACAAGTCGCCTGGCATCGACGACAGCAAACGTCGTCCAGATCTGGCCGTTGACGCCCTCATGTGCCGTGCATCGAGCCTCTGGAGCGCGTCGCTACCTCTCTGCCATTGACGAGCAAGCGCCGCTCCCTCTCGCGGAGAGCAAGCTCTCAACCTCTCTCATTTTCCCTCTCTGTAAGTTTTTTTCCCAACGTTCTCTCTCTCCATCTCACTTTCTCTCCCTATTAATGAAGACAACAAAACCTTCTCTTTCCTAACGCTGTGTTTGGGAACATTTGTGGGGAGGGAGAGGAAAATTTGAGGGAAAGGAAAATGGAGGAGAGAAAAATAAAAATAAAGTTAATTTTTCCTACTTTTGTTTGGATGGACAAAAAGTAGGGGAAGAAAAAATTTAAAAACAATTTTTTATTTGTTTATGGATGGAGGTACAATTACTATTTTTTCCTTGGTATTCTCAAATGATGATTTAATATTAACTTTTTGAGGGGTGGTGGGGTAAATTCACTCAAATTTCTCTCATCTCTCTCCATTTTCCTCCCACTTTTGGGAGGAAAATTTTAACTTTTTCCTTCCTCCCATTTTCCATCCTTCCCAAACAGTACATAAAGTTCGGATGAGAACATCAATTATTCTTTTATTTCTATTAATTTTTTGCTTCTACTCCATTCATTACAGCCATACGTTTCATTGTTTACTTATTTTATTATTTTATGTTATCATATATCAGAAATATATGTATAGGTTTTGTATTAGTGATGGGAGACTATACATTAATGACTCTTCCCTTTTCTATGAAAATCATTAATATGCATTAATGATGGGAGACTCTAGAAAATATTTTTGTTTTATTTTATATTAATTAGTCATTGGTTATACACCTTTAAATTGCTATTAGTATAAAGTATCTTGCTATTATTAGTCAGCAGTACCTATCTTGTATTATTAAGTATATAATGTAGATATGGACCTAAATAATGTGATTTAGAAAAGTATATTATAAATAATGTTTTGGGTTGTTATAATTAAGCCTTCCATATTTATATTTTTTACGATTTTATATAAGTACTTTTAATATAGCAAATCTATACAAGGTATTTTCAATAGATTTTGTAACACACCTATGAGTATAGTTAGATGGACTTCTAAAAATATTATATATATATATACGTTTTGAAAATATGTATATATATCTAGTTGGTCTTATTTTAGATAAAGAATATTTATATATTCCTATTATCGAACTTTACTTTACTTAAAATAGTAATGGGACTCAAAGTAGTTACTAAGTATATTCAAAATAAGTTTATAAATATTTTCTAAACAAATAATTTATAAGTATTTTTTAAAATAAGAATTAACTTCTCCTAAATCAAAATTCCTCTAGATTAGAAACCTTGATCATGGCTGAAAGTGTTCATACTTTTTTTGTCATTTTGGGGATTTCTGTACAACGACCCTAGGTTAATCGGACTATGTTGGACCCAACAAGATGGATGTCTCACCAGCAATGGACCACAGGCAAGTACACTATCTGATTGCTTTTCGATTCATAGTAGTTTTTATATTTCATGTTTATACATATATCTTGCTGCTTGTTGACACGCTCGTTACATGAAGTAGTTGGGAGAGGAAATTTCTTAGTAGACATGTGGACTACCCAGAACTATCCCCATGATGTCTATTCGTGAATAATAGCAGCTGCACACGCTACGTGCAGGGTGCCGGATTTATCCCCTAGCCGTTCACATGTCGAAACGAATATTTCAATTCACATAGATAGTTGTATTTTATTTGTTTTTCTTGTCATCTCCACCGTGCCATGTCATCAGTACTTTCAAGTTTTCATCTCTCATGTGTTATTTTCATGTCTTGTAAATTCTATTGTGTTTTCGCATTGTCGTCGGTTTGTGTGCTTGTTCTATTCCTGACTGGAAACCAACATTTTTCAGGTTAGCCGTGGATTCAGTTAGCTTTGGGAGATATGGGTATACTTGCAGACATAAACCTAGAAATAGATAGCAGTGGTATTATTTTCATTAAATGTGTAAGAACATTGTATTTTTCTTTCCAATGCAAATCTTGTAAATGTTGTACCAAATTTTAGAAATGTGAATGAGCAATAAATGTTATTTTGTGATTTTGAGCATCTTGGCCGTGAGAGCGTTCTACCGCCGACTCTGCGGCGTAGGATGGCTTGGACACGTCTCGTATCCGAAAAGCGGGTGCGGGTCGTGACAACTGGTTAGATTTTTCGTGGAGTAGTAAACATAGGAGTATATATATATATATATATATATATATATATATATATATATATATATATATATATATATATATATATACAGGGCCGGTCCTCAATAACCGAAGGCCCTGTACGAATTTTAAAATATTGCCCTAAATTTATTTATTCATATTTTTAAATATATTATTATATGTCTTTATCAAAATTTCTGGACATGCTCTTGATTGTATATTATAACTGAATCTATAGGTAGTTACTAACAAAATAATTAAAGCTCAAATTATCTATATTCAAACACATTACATAGTATAATAAAGATATTTTAGATAGAAGACAAACTGACCGTTAAATTGTCTAAATCTGGTGTCAAATTTTTCTGTTGATGAAAACATATAATAAAATAAATAACGATCAATGCCCAAACGAGAAGTAATATGTAATAACACAATTTAGAGCCTCCAAGACCTAAGCAGGGCCAGCCCAGGGCACGGACGAGGTGGGCCACCGTCATGGGCCCCAATTTTGGAAGTCCCGTAATTTTACAATAGACTAGGTATATCAAAAAAGAAAAAAAATAAAGACCTAATCTGGAAGCAATAAAAAAGTCAGTGCTCCAATCGGAAAAAATATATGGTAGTTTGATTGATGATTTTGATAGTTTAATAGATGATTTTGCTTGTAAAATGCTAAAAAAAATTATTTATGTGAGAAAAATGGCCCAAATTTTAAATTTTGTCATAGGTCCCGTAAATCTTATGACCGACTATGGACCTGAGTAACTTGATACAAGACCAAGAGCTCCGGTCTTCGACATCATTATTTCTTAAATAAATATGTCTGCACATCCAAATTCTTAAATTATATATATAAAAAATCTGATCATTATTGTAGAAAATAAATTCATCTAACAATTGAGGGATCTTTAGAAACAAAATAGCAATTAACACACCGGTCAGAGCAATATCTTTAAGAAATCCTAAATTTTTTTGTATGATTATAAATATGAATCTTAGAGTCAGTAGGGAATATGGATCCAAGAATTGGAGGTCTTGTAGAGTAGGAAATGAGAAAGAAAAGAATAACTTGAAATATAAAATTACAAAACTAATCATAATATTTTTTTTTTGAGGCCCCCAAAAATTGGAGGCCCTGTGCAGCCGCACTATTGGCACGGCCCCAGGGCCGACCCTGTATATATATATATATATATATATATATATATATATATATATATATATATATATATAGATATATATATATATTTCTATACTTAAAAGGTGGGTAAAGTGCATTTAAACCCTCCTTAGATGTCACGACACTACAAAAAAACATAATTTCTGTGACATGTAACGTTGTCACAGAAGTTATGAAACTCGTCACAACACATCTTCTGTGACGAGTACAGTAACGACTTACTTTCGTAGCCTATACCTCCGTAGCTAAATGTATAAGTGACGACCAAAAGTCGTTGTCACAGAAAGTTCTCTATTGTGACAAGAATATGTTGTCAGTGATAGTAAACTTTTCGTGACAACAAATGCGTCACTAAAAATATTATAAGTGACGTACAATATTGTCACAAATAGCATTTTATGGTAACTAAAAATAAATATACATATTTTTGACAAAAAAAAATTATTTCAGTGACGACATTTGATATCACAAAACAATTTTAGTAACATTTTTTTATTGTTGTCACAATAAACGTATATGTTTAGTGACACGTACATGTCATCATTGTAAACACTTGCAATAACACTTTTATTGTTGTCACTATATACTTATATGTTTAGTGAATGTAAATGTTGTCACCGTAGTGTATACTTTATATGTTTTATGGCAAATCAATATTATCATGAGTATTTTTTTGTCAGTCATTATACATTGAAACACAAGAACACACAATACAATATCACATAATTCTTGTAGAAGAGGGTATGCATGATTGTGCTCATCTTCTAAGAACATCCCCATCGACTTTCTAATGTAAACCAGAACTAACATTCATAAATTCTAAAAGGCCTTTATATAGGCAAATAATCTAAAGTAATTATAGACAACAATAACATTAAAAGTAATTATATCAATCCTATAAAAGTAATTATATTGCTCTACAAAATTCAGTACATATAACATGAAGAGAAGTAATATTGAGTACTTATCAAATAAAGAGTATCTAAACTAGATGGTACATAAAACCTAGAGTAATCTATAAATATAAATTGATGAGCAATTGCATATACAGCTCCCGTCTTGGTGATGATCAATCTTTAATGACCTGCATAAATTAATAAAGAGATTGTTTAGAATATTACGTAAGTATATATATATATATATATATATATATATATATATATATATATATATATATAAGAAAAAATTGCCAATAAAACTTGATCATTCATGTCATGCATCATGTAGATAAAACTTGATCTACTTCACTTATTAAAAATGATCTGTTAGGCACATATACTTATGTTTAAAGCCTTGACCTTCAGCCATTCACAACATTTACCTATGAAGTGGACCTTTAATCAATTCACAAGATCAAACTTGTGGTGGTTTATATGAAAGGAATGAAACCAGAATTTCTACAATAGAAGCAATGAGAATGGAGAAAAAGACACAAATGTTTGCAGTTTAGTTCAAAAGCCAAAAGTAAGGTGTCTTTACATTTACTACGATAAATGGAAATATGAGGTATCTTGTTTTCGAACACTTACCGGAGTTTGTAGCTCTTGTATTTGTAGGAAGTGAAATATCTGCAGACTGTGACGAAGAGCCTAAAAAGACAGCCATCAGTGGTGTTGTCCCTTCTGTCAAGCATAAATGGCCGATGAAAAGTGTCCATCATGTTATCAATAAAGACAAAATCCAAGAAACTTATCATTTTATTTTGGAATCAAAATCTATAGATCAATTATCAAGCATATATCATTGAGTTACATATCAGAACGTCATAAAACACTTAAATAACCATTAATATTAAGAATTTACATAACGAACAATAGAAAAGAAGAACAGAAGTACCAAGAGAAAAAAATAATGACTTCAGATTAGCAATTAGAAAAAAATTGAATCATGCCGTAGATGCAGGTGTGCTTGGTATCAACCAGACAAGTAACAAACTGAATATTTGCTTCACAACGAGAAAAACATGAATCATGAACATATTTGCTTCGCAATGAGAAAAAATTGAATATCAAATCAGCAGCCTAAGAAATTTAGGTCATCTTTTAGCGATGTAAGTAAGTAACCAAATCGTGGCATGTTAGGTAGGAAAAATCATGCCATGGATGCAGGTGTACTTGGTATCAACCAAGCAAGTAACAAACCACTGTGCAACCACATATAGCAGGCGCAAATGCCACAAAAAAGGATTTTTAGAGCCACATACAGCAGGCAATGCCACATATAGCAGACTAAATCTGGAAAAAAAAATCAACTACAAATTATTGCTAAAAACTAGAGCGAGTCTGAAAAAAGAAATCAAGCAAGGAATTTGGCAGGCGCAGAAGCCGCATATAGCAGACTAAATCTGAATAAAAGAAATCAACTACAAAAATTGCTAAACTCGAGCGAGGCTAAAAAATCAACTACAAAAATTGCTAACAACATTCTGAAATATGTTGCTACAAACATTCCACCTTTAAGACATGTAATTTGTTCTTAGGATATTGCTTAGCACAACTCTGAACACGATATATTTTTAGACATGTAATTTGCTTAACTGAGCTACTTTGGAAAGTAATTTGGATTTATTTCCATATATCTGTAGACATGTTTCCAAGTTTTAGTTGGCTATCAAGTTGGTTTTACAACTTTCTTGAAAGAAATCATGCAAAATCAAACATACACAAAGACAATCTAATATTTAGTGTATACCAAATCTCTCTATACTTTTATAACTGACTGAACATGTTTACAACTTCCATGAACGATCTTTTCTACTGGACATGGACTATTTTAAATAGAGATTTCTCTTACCGGTCTGATTCATCGTTTGTGCTGACCCATTTGCGGCTTTTTATGAAGGAGTAGGGATATATGAAAACGCCTTGCAGTCCTGCATCATATCATCGAGACATTAGTAGAAATTTGGTTGTGCTTTGAAACTCTTCAGATTAAAAAAATAGCATGACCAAATCTATCAAATGAGTAATTAGCATAGATTCACAACTTTCCAACAATGCTGCCTAGAAAGTAGGTATTTTTACTGGGATTAGGTAGACTAACAGGGTGTCTTGCATTAGTTCAAGACAAAAAAGGGTGTAAGAAAAATGGTGTGGCTGTGTCCATATATATAGAAATGCTAGTTGTATGCAAAATAAAATAAAATAGATTAAATCTGGCAATTAAAAGAATAGCGAATAACAACAGTTATGTCAATATTGTCTCAGAATAGGCGTCAACAGTAAAATACCCTATACAATGAACTAACCATAAAACTTGGACATGAATACATGTATCAGTTAAAGTTGATGCAACAAACTAAAGGTAGTAATCATACGCTAGTCTTTTATTTTTTAGTACTGTTCTTCTTTTATAGTCTAAGTTATGCTGTTTCATTTCCTATGTACTATGATAAGACCCAAAGCTGAGAACACCTTGGCTTAGTCCTGCACTCGACAAACCTACTGGCAGCAGATCAATGGAGTATCAGAGCAGTGCAATGGAGTATCAAAGCAGTGCAATGGAGTATCAGAGTAGTGTATCAGAGTTTTGATCAGTAGATTGGCCAGGTCAGCTTGCCAGATCAGCAGGAGCGGTTATCCAGGCCAGCAGCTGCTACCAATCAGGTGCATTTCATTCGTTACTTGGTCCAGTCAGCATAACTGATTGGACACGCTAGCTGCAGTTTGTTACAATTTTATTATAGTATAAAACTATAAATAAGAGGATTGTAAGAGAAAAAAGAGAGGAGAATGGTATGGTTACTTTTATTGTTCTTACTGTTAGTTTTCTTCCCCCTGCAGTAGAAGACGCCTCTTATGATCATCATGAGGACTTCAAATGGAGAGACTCCTCTTATGATCTCTGCAAGAGCTCACTACACCAAAATAGCCATTCTGGAATGGAGAGATTTCATTCCAAATAATTTTTGGAACGCCTATGTTCCGTGCCTAATTTTGGGACCAATACAAAAAATAGATTTTTTTTTTCTATTTTGGAACATAATTCTTATCAACCTCAGGTTTCAAGGAAAATAAATAATAACAACTTAGGTTTCGAACGGGGAATATCTGGGATTTAATTCTTGTGAATTACCACCATACTGAAGTATCTGTATATAAATGCAATAAGTTTTTCAAAAGAAACTACAAAAGTGCCCTAGCACAAATTAGTACTATATATAAACAAACATTAGATGGTAGATCGAAATAGAATCTCCTACTCCATCCTTTTTACGACACAAAGATCTTATTAAACTCTTTATGTTGAACAATACACCCGAAGGGGTGACCAATGCATAGTTAACATACAAGGCAACAGATTTACCTTGCAAAACAATCCGTAGAGGCCTTTGGGACAATCTTTCCATGTAACAGTACCATTTTCCCCTGAAATACCTTGACCCAAACCAACTTCTCCTCTGAGAAAGGAAAACAAGAAGAATATGACTAGTAGTCATTTGCAAGGAATTAAATAACAAGAACAATTGTTTTCAGCCAATACACAAACGATAACACCAAGAAAACAACACAAGCAAGTAGTTATATGTATGGATAATAATTACAATAAAGAACAAATTCCACAAAGACGCTTTCTTGTGTCCTAAGTAATGGTTTCACAAAAATACATAAGAAAACAATTACAATAAAGAACTATTTCATGTGAGATAATTGGAGCCTTTGCAGACAGGAACTACTTAGTATATAGAAGTCATGTGGAACATGGCCCGAGAAACCATACAGGAAACTAGATTTTTATCCTTACTATTTGTCTATAAAATAATGAACAGGTACCGCCTAATAAGTTGCTCCTAACTACGAATTGCACTAGTAAAGAAACACAGTTTCATGAGTTCAAACTGAGAATAATTTGCATACTTGAGAAGCGAATGAGAGTTCTAAAAGAAACTTCCTTAGGTTGAATCCCTTTTTCATTCAGTTGAAATAAAATACACAATAACAGCTAAATCATAGACACTAATGTCAAAAAGCAATACAGTAACAGTTAGCACTGAACATGATTGAACATTCAATACTATTCTACACTTTTTCTTTTTCTTTTTGTGAGATGCCCGATGTTACGCACAGGACTTTCTGCAAACAGCATTGCATGCATTTTTGGGCACACTGCACCAAAAGAGTACAAAATGTGCAACATCATATAGTGATGTCAACTGACACTGAAACACAAAAGTGTCCCAAATACAAGGTTACAAAGAATGCATCAAGCAGTTTCCTGTGCTAAAGTTGAAGTCATTCTTCAGAGAATATGAAATAGTCAAATCTGGAAGTTTTAGTAGATACAGGTTGCTTGTTCTCAATAAACATAAAAGTAGTACAATGACCAACAAATTTTTAAATAAAGTTCCATATATCAAACTCCAGGCAGCCAAAAGATTAAATAATAAACTAGTCAAGGAAAAACAATAAAATAGAGAGAATCCCCGGATCCTATGTAAGCGAGAGCCTCATGACATGGGAAACCCATTTTTAATCAAGGGAAAAATTAATACATAACAATGATAGATAATCTTTTAAAAAGAATAAAGAAAAATAATAATCAGTAACTAGCAGAAAAACTGGGACTACAACTAAAATATTTAAATATTTCAAACAAATAGACAATATAAGAAAATTGTGGTTTTCGATGTGAAACAATATGAGAGTGAACACTTTTTTCGGTTCACAGCAGGTGAAATAAACTAAGAAGCTACAAAGAGACTCAACAAACTATGAACACATCAATAAATCCAAAGGTGGTGTAAAAACACATTATAAATTACCTTATCAATATAACTTTCTTATGAATTAGCAATAATGCAATAAAAACATAGTGAAAGCATAATAAACCAAAAATTTTGATTCAAACCTTGAGCTTATATTTCCCTTCACACCTGCAATTGGCAAATATTCTTCCCCCGTGGGAATGTCAGACCAATGGAAGTGAATCCTTCCGCCACCTCCACCACTGAGGCTTCCAGACCACCTGCATTTGAGAGGATAGATTCTTTACCAACAGTAGAGAGTGTAAAAATAGAAGGATAGTGCCCCTAGACCCGCCCCCAAACCCTACACTAAAGTCATTTGTAGCAGCTTTATTACATTGTCCACCAAGCTAACCAGAACCCTGCTGCTTTGCGTGAGCCATAAACTGACAAACTTGAGTGAATGCTCCATTGAACCCATCATTGCAAACAAAAATAATATAATGAGAATAATTAGTTATTTCGATGATAGAAGCATATATGCTTCTTCAAAGTGAAGTAATTTCAAAAAAGGAAGCTTATGACCACAAAATGCTAGCCAGTTTCTTTTGGCGTGCTTGAAGTAACTTACGGATTTGTTGCATAGCCTGGAGGAAATCACATGAAAGTTCATGCTTTAAAGCTAAAAAAACTTTTGCACATTGCACTGCATGCTTTGACAAAAGACTCTCATGATGTGGCTTAAGGATTTCATCCAACTAATGTAATGGCCATATATCTAAAGCACCCCCCAAAAGTGCATTTCAAAAGATTACTCAAATTCATACTTCGTTAGAGGCTATCATAAAAAGACATTAATGCACAGTAATATTCAGCATAGCCATACACGACTCTATGTTCCATGTTCTTTGCATTAGGCATTTGTTTGTGCATAATTCATCTTTATAGAAAAATTAGTAGCTCTTGCTTCCTCACTTGTCTTCTAAAATCTACATTTTCACACACTTCTTTTATCCACATGCTAACACCCTAAATCTCTAGACATAGACAACTTCCCCTATTCCATCTTTTTCTATTCTTGTGTGCATCATCTTTATGTTATGTCTCTAGCACATGTAAGTTTATATAGAAAGAATACACCTTGCCTTCTAAATTCTATGATTTTCCTCTGTTCATATTTTCAAATTACTGTTGA
>JANAVB010033619.1:658825-686325 GCA_029216955.1 Iris pallida | reverse complement strand
AATATATATATATATATATGGGTGGATGTATAGATAAATATGTGTGAGTGAATATATAAATAAATATTAATTATGTGTATGTGTATTAAGATATAAATATATATTAAATATATGTGTATGATTATGAAAATAGAAATATACATATATAAATGGGTATATATATATAATATATATTTATGTGCGTATGTGTATATATATATATGTATACATATATATATATATATAAGAATATAGATATATAAGTATTGATTGTTAAATATGATATAGGAAAGGAAATAAAACCTTTCAACCCAACTACTCACAGGCTCGGCCCAAGGCCAGCAAACCAACAGCCCGCAGGCTCAGCCGAGCTATTCCCAGAGGCGGCCCATGGGCCAGTCAGTCCGAGCCCAGCCCCCGGGCTAAGGCTAATCCTTCCCACAATAAAAAAAATCGACCCAGGCTGCTGATAACAGTCTAAAAATTTGAATATAAACGCGAGAAGAGAGATCGAGAGGATCTCTTAAAAATCACAAAACCCTAGCAGCGCCGACCCCTTCCCTAGGCGCGCCGCCGAGAGCCGCCGTCGGCCGGCAGGAGGCACGGCGGACAGCAGCACGGATGAGAATTTCAACAGCCACAGTTGTACGGAACGCGCGACTTCGCGGATCCTTTTCTCCGCGCGTGATTGATCGATATTCGATTCGTCTTCGCAGGTATGAACACAACCTATAAGCCTACAATTTTGTTCATCTAATTTAAATTAGTACGGCCTAGATCGCCCGCAAAATCGACGCAAAGTCAACTAGAAATTTGTCCCGAACAGAACAAGATAACAGCCCAAACGTTCGACCTGGGAGGCGATTTCTCGCTAATCCGTGGATCGATTAGAAAATCTATTTGAAGGTATTTATTGAAAACATATAGGTGCTCAGAAATCATTTTGTGGATTCGAAGTTCATCAAATATGTACCGAGAAATCTGTTTTGGAAGTTTAGAAAAAATCATCAAAAACAGTTTTCAAAAACTAGAAAAATTGTTCCACACGACGTGCGTCCTGCCAAATCGGGCGACGTAGTCGCGAACCGAAGGCATCGAAAGGTGCGTAACGGCTTCGTGGTCTTGTGGGCTTTGACGGAATTCAAATTGGTCGCGTGTGCACGACGAATTTGATGCGTATCCGTCGAAATTCACCGTATCGTGCACTTTGCAAATTCTCCAATTACTTTGTGCACGCTCGTCAGATCGAGACAAAACTTACGCCAGCAGGACCGTATCGTTTTTCTGGTCCTGTATGCCAAGTTTTGTCCAATTTTGAGACAGTTGAATCGTACGTCGTTTTGCGGGCCCCACGGTCCCACTCGACGGGCGATTTTGTGTACGGCCTGCCGGAATCCAACTTTGGACATGCGATTGGGTTCGTATCGGAAAACTGGATCCTTAGACATGTAGTTTGATGACTTGAGAGACCGTTGACTCTGGCACGCTTTTCGGTGCAAAAGCGGGTCCAACGGCGGACATCGTTTTTGCCCGAAATTACCGTTTTGCCCCTGTGTCCAGAATTGGACTTAAGGACAGGCAATTCTAGCTAATTTGACTATTCTAAAAACATTGGTAATATTTATTTCAGCTTCCGGGGACTGTTGTACGGGTTTCGACTATTGGGGCACATTGAATGGATTCAGATTGTCGGTTTCACCAGCAGAGGACCACAGGCGAGTACAGTTTATTGTCTGCATTTAGATATTGATTTTCACTATATTTCACTGGTTGGTCATTGGTTATGTGATTATTTTCTATTATAAATTGTTGAGTCGGGAATGAGAAGTACCAAGGATGTGTGATCTGACCTTAGACCGTATAGACCGTGTAGACCGTGTTTATTATTGCATTTATTTCTTGTAGACAGTGTAGACAGTAATTTATTTATTTCTTGTAGACAGTGTAGACAGTGATTTATTTATTGCAAAGTAGACAGTGTAGACCGTGATTAATATTGCATTTAAACTGTGTAGTTCGTGATTATTATTTTTGTAGACAGTGTTTCTTTATTGCAATATTAACTGTAGACCGTGTAACTGTAGACCGTGGAACTGTAGACCGTGTAACTGTAGACCGTGTAACTGTAGACAGTGTAACTTTAGACCATGTAGACCGTGTCGCATAATTGTTCCGAGACCGATCACATATCAAAGGTACTTCTAATAGTTGGGGAAAGTATTTTGTATCTATTTATTTGCTATTGGTTTTCGGTATTTCCTATTTATTTTCAAAACTCATGATTGATGTCTAACCTCTGTTGTATAGTCATTTTTTTTATTTAAAATTACATTTAGTGAATTGTGCTCGTTCCATTCCTGACTGGAAACCAACATTTTTAGGTTAGCCGTGGATTAACTTAGCTTGGAGAGTTACGGGGATACTTGCAGCCAGAAGCCTAGAGACTAGTTTGATAGTTGAGTTGGAGTCATTCTATAATTGTACAACTTTATATTTTCTGCAAATGTAAAACTTGTGATCATTATAAATTAAATTAATTTTGTGAATGAGTATTATTTGTGATTTTGATCTTCATGGCCATGACAGCGTTCTACCGCCGACACTATGGCGTAGGCTGGCTTGGACACGTCTCGTATCCGTTTAGAAAAAAAAAACGGGTGCGGGTCGTGACAAGTTTTTGTGGTGGCCCATGCAGGTCGTTTTCGCAAAAGACAGCGAACTTGTGATGGTACGTTGTCGTACTATTGCGAGCCTGCGCTCAGGAAATGCTCATTCACAAATTAGGATTAAAATGATCTAAGATAATGACTAGGACTAAGTGTCCCTTGTTCAAATTGACCGTTGGGTAGTTAAGGTTATTAGATAGGCCATACCATTTAGATGGCTTGCTAGATCCCTATAGGTACACTATTACTTTTGATATAACAATGTGATCCAATGTGGATATACTATTCGCTTGGTATGTTAGACTTACCTAGAATTAAGGCGTTAATTTTGATAAATTGTTTAATTTTCTTTTGCCCTATTAGATATAAATATCACATCATGAGTTAGGATTGTCTGTTTTAAATTCTCTTTTGTTGTAAAGAATTAGTTTGTAATTTCTGATCCTGTTATTCATATGTGAATCTCAAGTCATATTTGATTCAAAGTTTTTCCCTCGGCCAATTGAAATATTTGAGATAAATGTTAGGATGCTCTTATTTTTCCCTGTCTTCAGTTATTTTTCCTCCGGTCAACCTTTTTTACTTTAAGGATTGAGACCTATGGGCAGAGGTTACACTTTCTATCATAGCCAATTAGTTTGAACTCTAGCAGCTCCTTAAAGTTCTTAGGAATATAGTTAGAGTAACTAAATGACTGCGATGACTAGACAGCAGCGTACTGTCGCCATTTGTTTGAGAATGTATAGTATGGGTTCACTACAGCCAGCAGCGTACTGGCGAGGCACAACCGATAGAATTGAAATTATTTCAAAGAATTGTAGCTTATGGATTATTTCTAAAACTATGTCGTAGTTGACCCCTTTAGATCTTAGCTACTTTTATGTCAATGTAAGGTAGAGTACTTGATAGCCTATCACAATTGAATCACGGAACCAAGGGTTTGTCACAGCCAGAGTATACGGACGAGGCATAATTCTCGGTAAAATGATTTCAGACGTGATTACAAGTTTAGGATACTATAGAGAATAGAAGGACGCGCTGTGTGTTCCATAAGATCCAGAGCCAAGACTGGTGAGAGCTTTGTAGGTTGGGTAGCAAGTCTTTCAACCTAGCATTCTGTGGTCCTTGTGATCTATTAACAAGGTAATTGACTGACACTAATCGGTTACCTAGAATATAGAATTCAGAAGTCGATAACCCATTAGTCGACCAAAGTCTTACGAATAGAAGATTGTGTATAAGCAATAACACCAGGTAAGGTTTGATTCTCTCAAAACTTGAACTATTTGTGTCTCTTTTCAAAATCTCGCCTACTTATATTTTAACTACCTTGACCAATTCTGCTATTACAGCCTAGTTTTTGCAAGCTTACTCTTTTATCGAGCTTGATTCAAGACATATGTTTATTGGGGACGCCCGCTAACTTATTGTCTAATCATAATCAGTGTCTTATGGTCTGATCAACCATGATGTATTTGGTTCGCTCTTCGTTTATTACACTACGTGGATGGAGATATATAGGTTTCTAGGATCTCATCCGCGACTGCTTGACAATTTCTCTTGAATTATATGTTCGCCCTTGAATCACGTGATTGTATTCAGTAACATCTTTCTTGAACTCTTTATTGTTTTTGTCTTTCACTGGTTCGAAAAGGCAGAAGCTCGTAATTGGTAGAGAGATACCGCGTATCCCCATGGCTATGGTAGTTGTATACACAAGGGTAGTTATCCTCAGCCAGCCATGTGATCGAGTTACTCGTTCTCCTCTCGACCCCAAACTGTTATCGGGACTTTCAAGCCATCGAAATTTAAGAATGATTAGGGTTTTACCCTTAGTCGTAATGCCAAACCAGGAGACTATCTATTCTCAAGAAACAATTCATTGTGTCTCTAAATATTTTCTTGAATATTGCCTTTACTTTCAACCCTTGTGCCTTGACTCAACCGTCCCTCGACCAAAGCCCACAGTTTAGACATGAGATGAATAGACAAGGCTAAGGACAATAATTTACCACGACTATGGTAGAAACTCATCCCGAGATTGGTTTCCAACAAGTATTACCCTAGTCACGTAAATTTTATTGTTAAAGCCTAACTAGTATGGGAACCCCACAGTCACTAGCTTAGCCAATACCGTAGCTTAAATACCCTGTCATATTATGACCTACCAGTTGTCAACAGTAATGCATGATCACTACAACTCATGTATACTGTGGACAAGCATATCATTCTATTTTAGCGACCATGTGTCATGGTACACACTCGTTTTCCATTTAGTGAGGAACGATCCTTGACTCGACTTATAACCATCGTACCCCGTTACGCCGTGCTTGATTCTTTATTAATAAGAGTCGAGGTACAATACCTGGATTTTGGAATTCTTCTGACCTTGTTATTCCTAAGACCATGTCCTAGCTTCTAAGGTGGGTAGACCGTAAGCCTACTGAAATTTTAGGATACACGAGGATTACCGATTGATTAGAATAACTTCCATTAGGATGATGATTAGTGCCCTTGGACTCCCACTTTTCATTTAGATCATTTTGTGTCCCCGGCCGTGTCATTAATATTCGGAGCACGAGGCCAGTTGTTACCTTCCAACAAATTCCATATGCAAGATCTAGACAAGTCCATCTTCATCTAGGTACATCATGTCCCATTCAAACATGTCTCCTTGTACTATATTTTTATGGTACAACTTTCAGGTAAAAAGGACTAACTATAACCCTTACCATAATACCCGTATACTTCTCGACTAAAATTAAAGCCTCAACCTCGATTCGAACCTTTCGACCCGATATATGGTTGTGATCTACTTGAGGCCCACTACACACATGACACTAGTGTGCCACTCAATTGGGCCTTCTTGTGCTACATAACCACAAAACTCACGGAAGGCACATTTTTGGGCTTGAAGGACCTAGCTAACTAACCAGACTGGCAACTAGCTCGACCACTTGGGTGAAATCTATTCTCGGTTACCCTAACCTGGTAGAAATAGTTTACCATTGGGATCTTGTCCAGTCAATATAGATTAAAATCCAAGGTTCACCCAACCAACGAGTGATGTTTAAATAGGGAACCCATTAAAACCATCCATGCATATCACCATATTTGGACTATAAAACCAAACTATTTGAAATAGGTCCCTATACCGATTATGTAGCCTCCATCCCTTAGAATGTGAAGTCATTCGTAACCCTTATTCCATCAACCTGGAAGTTGCGATACGACCTTGCATTGCATTTAAAATCCTTGCTCATGTGTTTAGATAACCACGGAAAGATCACAGTCTTGATTTCTCAAATTTCGTTCTATTATAGAACCTTGTTTAGATTAATTTCGAGAACGAAATTTTTGTATTGCACGGATTGCAAGCCCCTCTAAGAAACGAAGTGTTCTTCGATTTAGCGAGTGACTGGACTAGAGTAGCTCATCTAGCAGATAAGTCAATGGTTCATAAACATTCTTTCTACCTGTATCATTGGATACGCCCTACCGCCCTGAACCTTCATGATTGCTCTCGATTACTCCTCCTTATCTTTCCATTTGAGAGCGACGAATGATCATACCTATTAGAATTTATCGATATTTCTTAGCTACTTGTGAAATTGTTGCTTGTTAGATTTTGGGTTATTTGATAGATAGGAGAGGATTATAGAGGCCAAGGGCAGTAGATATCTATTTGTAGCAAAAATTTTGTAAATAGTTGGAAGATTATAAGTTTTAGTGACATAGCTTTGAGGGAGTAGTTGTCCAAAGGTGGATAGAAGTCCTTGGAGTTTCGTAGTTACAGAATGGCTAGGAGGAGGATATAAACTGTTTTTGAGGAATTAAATTCAAGGAGATTAAAGTAATGGTAGATTTTCTTGTTGAAATTAAGGAATAGTTATGGATTAGAATTTCGAGGACGAAATTATTTGTAAGGTGGGTAGATTTGTAACCCCTCTTCCCGGAATTTTGAATTATATTTTATTTATTAAATTAAATGGTAATTTTTTGAGTTTCCATAAATAATTATTTAGTTAATTTTTACGGTAGATAATTTTAGCCATAGTGGAGTTTTGGAGTACAAGACGGCTAAAAATCGTGGCACGGATAGTGCAGTGGCGTACTTTGACTAGAGTTTAGCCATGGTAGGGGAAGGCCGAGCCATATTGATATCCTAACTAGGAAAATCAGGCCAAGTTGTGACATGGTCGTTATAAATAGTTTAATTATTCATTATTAATACTATTTGACAGTTAGGAGACCCGGTTGTACCAAACTAGTCAAACTGGACTCGAACCGAGCCCAAGCCCATATAGTCATGCGATATGTCCAGTGACATTCGTGTTGATGTATTTTTGTTATGATTGTGTCATATCCCATTTTAGTGATCTAGTGGATATTTCTAAGTATTTTTATTTAAATATTATAAATATCCTTATTAGTTAATATTCAAGGATATTGTTATAAAATAGTTCCTTGTATATTCTGGAGTATTGGACTGTACGCAAAGGCATGTACACCATTATTGGCTTATTGAATTTCGTTATTATTATTATTATTATTTTATTGGAGTTATGCAATATTAATATTATTATGGTTATTAAATATAAATTATTTATTATTATGAGTTATTATCATTTTATTCTTTAACAAAAGATATATGTGTATATATATATGTATAATATATATATATATGGGTAGATGTATAGATAAATATGTGTGAGTGAATATATAAATAAATATTAAATATGTGTATGTGTATTAAGATATAAATATATATTAAATATATGTGTATGATTATGAAAATAGAAATATACATATATAAATGGGTATATATATATAATATATTTATGTGCGTATGTGTATATATATATATGTATATATATATATATATATATATATATAAGAATATAGATATATAAGTATTGATTGTTAAATATGATATAGGAAAGGAAATAAAACCTTTCAACCCAACTACTCACAGGCTCGGCCCAAGGCCAGCAACCCAATAGCCCGCAGGCTCAGCCGAGCTAATCCCAGAGGCGGCCCATTGGCCAGTCAGTCCGAGCCCAGCCCCCGGGCTAAGACTAATCCTTCCCACAATCAAAAAAATCGACCCAGGCTGCTGATAACAGTCTAAAAATTCGAATATAAACGCGAGAAGAGAGATCGAGAGGATCTCTTGAAAATCACAAAACCCTAGCAGCTCCGACCCCTTCCCTGGGCGCACCCCCGTGCGGCGCACGCCGTCGAGAGCCTCCGCCGGCCGGCAGGAGGCACGGCGGACAACAGCACGGGTGAGAATTTCAACAGCCACAGTTGCACGGAACGCGCGACTTCGCGGATCCTTTTCTCCGTGCGTGATTGATCGATATTCGATTCGTCTTTGCAGGTATAAACACAACCTATAAGCCTACAATTTTGTTCATCTAGTTTAAATTAGTACGGCCTAGATCGCCCGTAAAATTGATGCAAAGTCGACTAGAAATCTGTCCCGAACAGAACAAGATAACAGCCCAAACGCTCGACCTGGGAGGCAATTTCTCGCCAATCCGTGGATCGATTAGAAAATCTATTTGAAGGTATTTATTGACAACATATAGGAGCTCAGAAATCATTTTGTGGATTCAAAGTTCATCAAATATGCACCGAGAAATCTGTTTTGGAAGTTTAGAAAAAATCATCAAAAACAGTTTTCAAAAACTAGAAAAATTGTTCCACACGACGTGCGTCCCGCCAAATCGGGCGACGTGGTCGCGAACCGAAGGCATCGAAAGGTGCGTAACGGCTTCGTGGTCGTGTGGGCTTTGACGGAATTCAAATTGGTCGCGTGTGCACGACGAATTTGATGCGTATCCGTCGAAATTCACCGTATCGTACACTTTGCAAATTCTCCAATTACTTTGTGCACACTCGTCAGATCGAGATGAAACTTATGCCAGCAGGACCGTATCGTTTTTCTGGTCCTGTATGCCAAGTTTGGTCCAATTCTGAGACAGTTGAATCGTACGTCGTTTTACGGGCCCCACGGTACCACTCGACGGGCGATTTTGTGCACGGCCTGCCGGAATCCAACTTTGGACATACGGTTGGGTTCGTATCGGAAAACTGGATCCGTAGACATGTAGTTTGACGACTTTAGAGACCGTTGACTCTGGCACGCTTTTCGGTGCAAAGCGGGTCGAACGGCGGATATCGTTTTTGCCCGAAATTACCGTTTTGTCCCTGTGTCCAGAATTGGACTTAAGAACAGGCAATCCTAGCTAATTTGACTATTCTAAAAATATTAGTAATGTTTATTTCAGCTTTCCGGGACTGTTGTACGGGTTTTGACTATTGGGGCACATTGAGTGGATTCAGATTGTCGGTTTCACCAGCAGAGGACCACAGGCGAGTACAGTTTATTGTCTGCATTTCGATATTGATTTTCACTATATTTCACTGGTTGGTCATTGGTTATGTGATTATTTTCTACTATAAATTGTTGAGTCGGGAATGAGAAGTACCAAGGATGTGTGATCTGACCTTAGACCGTGTAGACCGTGTTTATTATTGCATTTATTTTTGTAGAAGTGTAGACAGTGATTTATTTATTTCTTGTAGATAGTGTAGACAGTGATTTATTTATTGTAAAGTAGACAGTGTAGACCGTGATTATTATTGCATTTAAACTGTGTAGTACGTGATTATTATTTTTGTAGACAGTATTTTTTATTGCAATATTAACTGTAGACCGTGTAACTGTAGACCGTGTAACTGTAGACAGTGTAACTTTAGACCGTGTAGACTGTGTCGCATAATTGTCCCGAGACCGATCACATATCAAAGGTACTTCTAACAGTTGGGGAAAGTATTTTGTGTCTATTTATTTGCTATTGGTTTTCGGTATTTCCTGTTTATTTTCAAAACTCATGATTGATGTCTAACCTCTGTTGTATAGTCATTTTCTTTATTTGAAATTGCATTCAGTGAATTGTGCTCGTTCCATTCCAGACTGGAAACCAACATTTTCAGGTTAGCCATGGATTAACTTGGCTTGGAGAGTTACGGGCATACTTGCAGCCAGAAGCCTAGAGACTAGCTAGATAGTTGAGTTGGAGTCATTCTATAATTGTACAAGTTTATATTTTCTGCAAATGTAAAACTTGTGATCATTATAAATTAAATTAATTTTGTGAATGAGTATTATTTATGATTTTGATCTTCATAGCCGTGACAGCGTTCTACCGCAGACACTGCAGCGTAGGCTGGCTTGGACACGTCTCGTATCCGTTTAGAAAAAAAATATGTGCGGGTCGTGATATACTCAACTTCTTCTTAGTTTTTCTCCGCATTGGTTCAGTCATTTTCAAATTTATAAATTCGATGCATATCCTATATGACCCCCTACCAATCCTTTCAACAGTTTTTATTTGACTTGGAACAAACTGATAGTAGAAATCCATGAGAAAATCTCGAAAAAGCTCACTGATTCACCATGGCACAAAGCCATTTTTTATGTTAAAACCCTAACTTGGAAGCCAGATTCCTCTCAAATCATGGATATTTTTAAAAAAGTCTCTGAACTATTTTGTAAACAACATATTCGGCATCAAAATATTGTTTGTAGATTTAATTTTTCAATAGTAAATAAGAAGAAAAGTCGAGTTGAAAATCGACGAAAAACTATTTTACAAACTTAAATTTTGCGATACGGAGTGCGTCACGCCAAACCGGACTACTTCGTCGTGTACTAGTTGCATCGAAAGACGCGTATGGTATACCCGGACATGTGGCTTTCGCGGAAGTTGATTTGGACGTTTGTGCACGTTGAAATCAACCTGTATTCGTCAAAAATTCCCGTATCGCCTCTTTACAAACTAGTCAATTACTTTGTGCATGTTTGTCATATCGCCATAAAACTTACACCAATAGGACCGTGTTATTTTTCTGGTCCTATATGCCAAGTTTGGTCTGATTCTGAGAAGGTCGACCGGAACGCTATTTTGGCGGGCCTGCAACCCGATCCAACGGGCGAATTTGTGCACGGCCCACCAGAATATGACTTTGGACATACCGTTGGATTCGTATCATCAAAACGGACCCGTAGATATATAGTTTGATGACTTTAGAGACCACAGGTTCTGGCACATTTTTTGGTGCAAAGCGGGTCCAACAGCGAATACCGTTTTGATCCGAAATTATCGTTTTGCTTCTGTATCCAGAATTGGACTTATGGGTAAGCTATTCTAGCTAATTTGACTATTCTGAACATGTAAGTAATATCTGTTTCAGCCTTCGGAGATTGTTGTGAGAGTTTGACTTTTGTGGCTCGTTGATTGACTAGATAGTGTTGGTTCTACGTGCTGCCACCATGCAAGTATACCTTGCCAGCTTGTACAGTATATTTTATATGCATGCTCATTACTTTTCTGTCATTCTTTTTCTCATATTCATGATTGTTTTACTCCATGTCTAGTTTCACTTATCCTGTTTATAGTCTTACTTTTACATATTTCTAGTTCACTTGCACGTCCTTGTTTTTTGTTATGAGTTTCTTATTTGTTATACTGCTTTAGTTTCATAGGTTTCCCTTGATCTAGTGTCTAGTCCTACACACTTGTTACCTTGATTTGACATGACTTGACTGGATATGACTTGACTTAATTTGACATGACTTGACTCGAGTAGGACTTGACTTGTGACATTCTATAGATTGTGAAGGATTATTCGACTTTGATACTAGGAATGGCTACCATCTCGATTGGGAGTGCTTACCTTGACTACTATTTAGATACTATAGATTGGGAGTGCTTGTCTTGACTACAGTCTATAGCTTTGACCAGTTAGCCACGACTAGTATGGCATGCCAGTGTCTTAGGTTCCTTGTATCTTAGATCTTGGTATCTTAGTTCATTGTTCCTTAGTTGATTTCCTTGATTATTTCTTACTTCTCTGTATATTTTTACTGTTACTTTTTGGCTTGTATATTATGTATCATGCTAGTTCCCTGAGGATATGGTGATCTCTCCAGGCTTAGTTAGAGAGGTGGACTACCTAGTGGTATATGGTTCTGGAGTCGAGATAGGTGGCATACCTTCGCAAGAGGACGAGATAGTGCCCGAGGACTTCTCTTGAGACATGTCCCTTCACTTTAGACTTGCTACTTTATTTCTTTATTTCCTTAATGCAGACTTATAGCAGATGATTATTTACTTCTTTTTATTGTGGTTTCCGGATGTCTTACCAGCACAATTATTATTTCTATTTTATGTTGGACAAATCTTTTTCATTAGTATTATTTTATTGGACTTGATATCTTGTAACTTATTATTCTATGTGGATGAGATTAGCTGTGACCTGTGACCTGTGATATTATTCTGGTTGTTATCATGATTTACAGCTTAAGCATTTCGCTAATGGGCTTGCTTTGAGTTTTGGCCCATTGGTGAAGTGTTGCTGGCATGTACTATATCCTGGTCCTACGTATTTTGGGACTGGGGCGTTATAATTATGACTTAGCTAAATGAGTTGTATCATATCTACTAAGATGGCCGAAATACGAATGCTAAATGATTGGTGCCATAGAGATTGGATCGCTACATGAATAGTGAATCTGCTTAAGGGATCACAAGAAGATCATGCTAAACGGATATTGATGGTTAATGTGAATTGCTAAGAGATGACCGTGTTGGTGCTAATAGAAATTCATAAAGGATGCTTTCAAAAGAAGTACGATTATATAGTTACCTTATCGATTGGTTAAAGAGTACAGACCGTATAGATGATCTAGAAATGTGGAAATTGAATATGTCATGAAGAGATCGAAGGAAAGGGATTATAATTGAATAGACACCATTTGAGTATGATGTGAGAATACAAGTCGAATTGAGCAGGTGATGATGTGTCTATGCAAATGATAACTAATATTTGGATGATGGATTGATAAAGTTTTATATGACGGCTTCACGATTGACCCATAAGAATTGTTGGATAGATTTTATCGGTTGTGGGTAAGTCTAGAATGACTTCATTGGGCTTGGCCCGAGGATGAGTACTGGTAGATAGACTTGACCCTAGAGTGTCGGTTAATTGCCCGAGTTGAGGATTTGTTGGCTATATGTTTAAGTTATTCGTGTTGGGAATAAGTTCATATGATTGGGGTGATGTCCCATGTCCCTTAGAATGGTCGGATCATAGATTGTCCCTGAGATAAGATAGAATCCCTAAGATAAAAATTGGTTGCCTCTAAGATAATAGTATGTCCCTATTAGTTATCCATCTCATATGAGTTATTTGAATATCTGGTTTAGCTTAGAATAGCTGATAGTAGAGACTTGACCGATGGCTAAGTTGTCTGTTGGCGACCTTAGGATGTCCCTATTGACATTGCATAGGTATTGTCGGAATGAGTGAGATACGTCGGAAAGTAAACTTCAGAATGGAATGGAGATTTGAAAATTCAATGATATAACGTTGGATAGGATGACAGATCATGTCGGTTTTGGAAACTTAGTTACCTTTATTTGGAATGTCGAAAATTGGTTGAATCGTATTGAGCTGCACAAATTGAAAATAGTGCCTTGAGACAGTCAAAATAACTTCATTGATGAATAATCATATCGGAATTGAGAATAAGTGTATGACGGAATGGGATAGTGCATGTAATCGAGATCGGCGAGAGCGAATGCAATTTTGAAATGACCCTCAGATTAACGCTGCTGGAAATGAGAGTTACACATGCGAAATGATAAAATGTTGGCTTGATTAATACGAGAAATATTTGAGTACATCGAAAATTTTTACTAGAGTGGAATGATGGTACAACTTGAAAGATGGATCATAATTGAAAAGTTTACGAGTTGCAACTAAAGTGTATGGATGCGAACGATAATGGGCACATAATTTGATCGGTGAGAATCATGGTGTCGAAATAAAATATTGCAGTTGGCTTTATTATTCATGGTAGTATGAATGACAATGTATTTGAAAAGGGAACTCTGGATTCGTTGGAATACTTGATACAACTAAGTCGAAATACTTTGGAAAACTTTGGATCGGCTGTGGAAAAGTACTTGAGTTAGAATTGGTGACATTCCTATGTTAATAGTTGGTTGGGAGATTGAATAAATGAATTAAGAATATACGAGATGCTCAGAGGAATTGCTGATGTTCGAAAATGGAGTTATACCTATAGCTCGTTCGTTTTCTCTATCACTGAACTTGGTTGAAATATATGTATTTTTGGGACACCTAAAATATGTGTATGATTCCAACTAAGTGGTATGCTGAATTCAAACGAAGCCACGGGAGTGGATTATTATGTGCTAAGAAAATTGCACGAGTATTGGATAAAAGAACAATGGTGGTAAACTATTTTGAATCAAATTGAGATGCTATGGCGAGATAGTACATTACTGAAATCAATCGAGATGTTGCGAAGAAATGTTAAATAGTACAAGTTGATCGTTGGAAAATTTTATAAATTCAGTAGAAGTTATGAGAATGAGTTTTGTTTTAAGTTTCGAGGACGAAACTTTTTTTGAGTGGTATATATTGTAGTGCCCCAGCCCGCAAGATGCATTGTGATGGCTGGTTGGTTCGATGAAGCCTTGTTGGACTTGGGAATATGCGAAGGATCGTTCGGAAGGCTATGCAATCGTGGCAAAAATTATCTTATAAATATGAGTAGTGTTGAATCTTTCGAAGATCCTTTAGCTTCACGCTTAATAAAAAGGATTAGTATGCTATGTTTCTTGTTGAGTTGCTAAATATGATCTTGCATGGAACCCGAAAAGATAATAAAAGATAATTAATCACATGAACCAAAAACTGTTGCATATCATTTTATGAATTGTGTGCTTGTGTGTTGTCGCTATGAAATACGTGACAAGTGAAGAAAAAAATTCCAAATACTTGGACGGTGAGTATATCGAGCCTTAGCTCGATGAATAGATAGTAACACAGATAATAAGACCCAAAAACTTGGCAGTGAGTATGCTTGAATTATGTCCGAATGAACTTATGGTAATACAGATGCTAAGTCCCAAGAATTGGACGATAAGTACATGTTGAGTTTTGGTTGAAAAGATGTATGGTATCAAAGATGTGGGAAAGTGATTGAGTAATCAACATTCTATTATCCCTTCGCCGATATAAAATGTTGATTACACTAAGACCCTGGATTGGGTAGTTGGTATTTGTGAGCTCAGCTCAAGGCATGGTGGCAAGATGGATGAGAATGGTGGTTTATTTACATAGTTTTCCTTTTCATGCATTATATATTTTCTTCATAGATAAGTTGCATATATTTGCAGGATCATGGACAACTTGTGCACAAGGTAGTTCCTTGTACAATAATCCGAGGCTACGGACCCGGTTCATCTTAGAAGGAACAAGGATTGGTGCCGACATACTGATATCGATATGCAGGACCTTTAGTGGGGCTAGCTACCCACACTGTAAGGGGTACCGTTATACCAGTAAGACGGTCCAAGATGGCATGTTGCCAGTGACCTTCATATAGATAGATCCAGTGCTAATGATGTCTTATGCAGGCAAAGTAAGTTATTACTCAATTACAGGGAAGGATGTCGGTTGTTGGTAAGGATCACCTGAATGGTGACAAATATATTAAATTATGATATTATTCATAACGATGTCTTGTGCAGACAGAGTAAATATTATAAATATACATGGATGGCTATACAACCGTGGATAAGAAATCACCAAAGAGTGATATCATATTACTTTACATTATGCTGGCTAAGATTAATATGCATGCTTTACTTATGTCGGATATGAATTGCTAATTGACCCTAAAGCAACGAGAAAGATCACTTTTAATAATGTTCTATAACATGATTACTTAGTATTGTCTTCATAGGTGAGTTGGGCCAGCACACCGCTCGCCAGTACATAGATGATGTACTGACCCACGTTGTGTACAATATTTTCAGGTGCTTGTACATGGAGAAAATTATTGATCAGTGCTTGGCATCGATGAATCAGACGGGTGCATAGAAGCTCTTCTTCCAAGATGATGTCTTCTGCTATACGGAATATAATGTATAGAATAATGTAACTTAGTTGTAGCAGTGAAATTGTAAGCAAAGTTGGCATATTCGGTTGTAAGCCTAAATGGCAAATTTATATTAAGTGGGCTATTCAAAGAGTCTTGTAATCTGTTGTAAACTCTGTATTCAGATGCAAGTCTTATAATCTATAACAATTATCAATAAAGATATACATTTCTTCATATCTTATTGTGACTTCGATTTATCTGCTTGGTTTTGCTGCGCTATCGTTGTTTTCTGAGAAATACCTGAAACTGTAATGGTTTTGTCTTCTACAAGTGTAAGCTAGACTTGTATGGCATCACGTCCAGTGGCTAATTTTCGATCTTTCAGGATCAGGACGTGACATACTATATGTAAGTCACTGGCACCACAAGCCATCTTGGACTAAATGTAAGACAAAAAAACTTCGTGTGAGAGGAAGGTCTCCTCCGAAGGTTCTAAAATACTCGTATCAGCGACACGCTCTTCAGTGGTCAGCCGTACAACCACTGAAGGCCTACGATACCTGCAATTCCTCCTAGGTCGACACAAATCCGGTGCCCCGGTGATCGTTCGAGGAACCAATACCTTGTGCACAAGTTGTCCAATAAAAATGTAAGACTAGACTCAACTCACATCCTTCTGAACCATCCCACATATTTCTTTCCATATTGTACCTCCATTTACCAGGGACTGCCTCGACGACCTATAGTCCTAAGCACTTTCATGTTTTCCATAACTTTGACTCAAACTCAAGAACGACTATTTAATAGCCCTCCACATACTCAACTTGAACCAACTGTGTTCCGTGCAATAAATCTACCATGTTTCGTGCAACACTAATAAGTCATACTCTATATAACGAGCTTTGAGACCGTTGGAACGTACAAACATGCCTACTGTGGTATCAAGTCGATAGCCCGTGGCAGAATTCTACTTAACTCAATCGTGCGGTCGAAGGACCCAGTGCCAACTTTAAAAACACTTTATGGAGAGACATCTAGCAACAAGTTAACATTTTTATGTTCTATACATACATATGACTTAATGGAATTATTTCTTTAGCTATGTGGGTTCATAACACGCCTGCTTAGTGTATGTGAAAACTTTTATTTATTAGTGTGAAGGCCAAGCTGAGACAAGTTTATCGAAGCCACCCACATGAGAGAGGAGTTGTCTCGGCCGAACAGGACTTCAAGTAAGTAATTGCATAGCCAAGTCCAAACATCATTGCATTTCAGTCCATCCGGTTGAACTGAGCGGGAATGGGCACTACATAGTATCCTCGAAACTTACTGAGTACACACTCATCAACTTTATCACTTGTATTCAACTTGAACTCGCCTAACATACTTTAGAATCTCTCGAACACAACTTTATATTCGTTTCATCAATCAAAGTCGCGTTTTGCACCTTAGTCAATTTTATCGAACAACTAAGTCATTCTTAGACAACCAAACTATTTTGTAACACAATTCCTCAATTCATGTCTCTATCCATAATGCGCTTCGCGCTGATACTGTTAGGGTTATATACTAAAAGCATCACTTTTGTATTAACTTTATTTCCTTAAATTTTGAATAAGAATTATATGGACAATTGTTTACATATTGTATTTGTTGCAAGTGTTAATGCAAGTGTATGATATTCTATAATATAGTGTGTGGTGTCACACAGAAGATCATATTATCAGTTTCCTATGAAATATATAAATAGTTCACAACCTAGATGGACTTGGACAATCCATTAGAAAGGTTGTAGTGTAATCTGGTATTAGTCTATCTTGACTATATGTTTATACTAGTACACTTTGTGTGTATTGAACATGACCACTTGAGGTTGTTCTTTTTATACTGACTACATAAATGAACAAACACCTCTGTTATTATGGATGCTTGTGCTCTTAATCCAGATATAATAACAAACATGTATATGTAGTGTGCATTACTTTGACTCATAAAAGAGTGAGATTCATTATGGGTCAACAACCTCTATAAATTGGGTAATAATATTGTATGTATGATGGACTGTTGATTATAAAAGGAATCCATGTCCTGATAAATCGGGTTGATGATGTCCCCTTAAGGAGCTCATAAGAATTGTCATGTAAACCCTGCAGATGGATTGTATCCGACATGACAAATAATGTTGAGTGGTACTACTTAAGGATAAAAGATATCGATCAATATAGTTGTCAGTAACTTAATTTGATCGACAGATATTCGATATATTAACATGGGGAGCCAAACGAGCATATAATAAAAGGAGCCCACAATCATAATTTGGGATTAGAAAGGTAGTACAACAATAGCTCTTTAGTGGATCGAGCTATTGTTAATGGGCCTGAGTTGTTTGTTCGAGCTGAGCACGTGATACCCAGATCCGTTGGGAGACCTAACCCTAATTTCTCCTCATGGTCCCTGCCGTAGCCTTATATATATATATCCTCTATTCTCTGGCCATCATATTCATCATAAATAAGAACCTTTCTCAAAATTCGTGATTTACGTAAGGAGAGAAAGGGAGGGCTGCCAAGGAGAAGAAAAGATTGGAAGATCGTCGCCCACACGACGTCCAACCCGAGGAAGAAATACGTACAAAAGATCTTGGGGTCGTGATTGCTCGACATTGCTGGAAACTGTTTTCTTCTTCCCGTCGCAGGTATAATTCGTGAACCCTAGTTCTGCTATGAGGGGTTAGAACACGTCTTAGATCTTCTAAATTTCCATCGATCAATACACACACCAAACTAAGGGTCCTGGGAATCCCCAGTTCCATCATATACATCTCAAGCACGGGGCAACTATACTCGCTGCACACACGGGCAACTTAACTCTAGGGTAAACCCACCTAAACGAGATCCACATACATTTCAAATACAAATATATCCAATTCGATTACTCGTCATTTCTTAATAAAAAACCAGTGTTACCCGTTAACCAAATACCAAAATTCCTCAAGACGTCATATTTTGGATCCCAACCGATCCTTCAAATCTAACTGCATCAAATGCCTCAATCACAATCGTATGTATCGATACTAAATTTTGGCTAACAATTTCCATGATCTCCAATGTCATCATTTATATCGTCTACGTAATATCGTCCAAAATTTTCCAATCCTTCGAAAAATCATTCGACATTTGAATCTTTTATTATGGATATCTCGGCTACACTCATCCAATTACGATCTTAATCCGATACTATCATTCGAATCTGTCCACGTAAACTTGCTTACAATCAATCCTCGAAATACATTTGATTTCATCGACACACGAAATAATGATCACCATCTTTCTTCTATACTCAAAATCTGATACAACAAATTCGATATGTTCAATCAACATATGATCTCATCCGATCAATCCTTCATCAATATTTTCCCTGAGCATACAATTTCACAAATTTATCTTATCACATCTTGATCCTCCCTCCAGTCTCATTTGAATTCAACATACCACTTGAGTTGGATCGTACACATACTTAAGACGTGTCCGAAATATATGCATTTCAACCAAGCCTCATAATAGAGAATTCGAACGAAACTAACATGTGCTATTCCCATCCTAAAGAACTAACTTGACTTCTTCGAAACACTAGTTCATCTTTAATCGTCAACTTTCTTTCATGTTAGAGAATCTGATCCCACATAATTGAATCATCCTGTCAACCAACAACAATATCCAATTTCATCATTCAATGTAATCCTATCGATCATTCAAAATATCCTAAGATCATTTGTCGAACTTTAAAGTCTCAATTCTATAGCTAGCTATCCCCAACCCTATAATCTACCCATACAACTCTCACTAAGGTCGATCACACAATTTCTATCTCTCCACACAGGGACATATGCCTAACCGCTAGGCTAATTCATAAGGCTAAAGTCAAAGTCATACTTTTTTACACCCAATGTCACAACACTCACCCCCAATTCCTAAGGTCAAACCATAGTCGATAGTACCGGGTTGTCTATCCAAGCTCGTATCACTTAGATTTCTAAACTTCGAACATACATTTCTCCTATTCGCATTCGCAGTGTTCAGTCCAAGGGGTCCGAGTCATTCAGCAAAGCCATTCCTAAGGTAATTCCATTCATGATCATCCTCGATTAAACAATGGTTCACCGACGCAAACTTACAACTCTCAAAATCGTATCTTCGATTCACTTGATAAACCTACCAATCCAAACCTGTATACCTCAACTACAAAATCAAAATCCACCGATCACAAATAGTAGTATTGATTCCAAATCTCAAGTCGCATAACATCAATCATACTTCATCGCTTACAAATTACCTCAATTTCGAAACCTACTAGTCCTCAATCATGTGCATACATCTCATCGCAAAATTACTAAATCACCTACTATAAATTTTCCGAGTCATAACAATCCTCATCTAATTTTTCTTTCGTATAGTGTAAAACCCCTAATAAAAGAATATTTAATTGGGTTAAATATATTATTTTAGATTTTTAATTATTTTTATTATTTTTATTCTATTTCTATTATATAAAAAAAAGCCATAGTCATGAGTGAGTTTGAATGTCCAAACTTCTTCCAAGTCAAACCCAAATCTATGTAGACATGTTGGACATTAAAATATATTATTTATATTCAAAATTGTGAATTATTGTATACATATTAGAAGGTTCTATATTAGAAAACTACCTATTTAAACCCTTAGCCAATTAACTAGTCAATCCAACTCACCAACAAACCAAACCAATCAAGTGGCCCCCTATTATGTAATGCTCGGCTACAATAACCCCCTCTTGGCCGAATACTCCATATAGGAATAGGTTTCCTAAAATCCTACATGCATGCAAAACCATAAAGCCCATATATATAAACTCTCTTCTATCAAATCCTAACCAAATATTTCCTCCACCTCCTTCCTCTTGGCTGACCACCCTCTCCTCTCCCTCAGGGGCGGAGCCAGGATTTAATTCATGAGGGGGCCGTGTTACTGCATATAAAAATTCTTAAAGTTGTCATATTAATTGACTTTAATAGCAAAAAAAAACAATTACAAAATTCAAACAAGAATGAGAGCGGAAAAAAAGGAAAGTCAATATTTCCAAAATTTTAGAAAAGAAGGAAAAAAAATTAAACTTAAAAAATTTAAATTTTTAACAAAGACAAGTCTTGAACCCTTGCCTCTCCTTTGAATGCCTAGAGCACAACCAGTTGAGCTAACTTGATCTTTGTAAATTAGAAGGCCAAACTCGTATATATTAATTGTACAACGTCAAAATTTTTCTATGTGGTAATTAACAATTTTTAAAGAAATTGGGGGCGCGATGGCCCCCCTTGGACTCCTACTAAATCCGCCTCTGCTCTCCCTCATCAAACTTTTGCTCACCCCCATAGCCACCAAACACCATCATCTTCATCCCCTTCATCAAACAACTATTCCTCCTTCATAAAAACCTATTCTTTTCATCAACTCATTACAAAAAAAATACTCTTTTATAACGCTTGAAAAAAATTATTATAACATTTTATAAAAAAGTGTTATCGAAGTTCAAAAACCTACCTTAATAGGACGGTTTGTAAGAATTTTTTGACCTATTATTACATTTTTTATATGTAAAATGTAATACGTACTTTTATAACAAATATATTTTCGAACGTTATAAAAAGTTTCCCAAAAAAAAATTTAACTAAACCTTGGCCCGTTTTTTGGTTCCCCCCAATTTTTTTTGGCTAGTTATAAAGGCACTGCATATTTTTATCAGGACTAGCCCATTTGTAAGTTTGCATTATTTACAAGTTTGCCATTGAAAAAATTTATTAGGGCTAGCCCAATAGGTGGTATAAAAGTCACTTGTTATGTTTCCATTCTCTTTGTCTTCTTCCTCTCAATTTTTTTTCTAAACCCTAGATTGAGATTCCTCTTGTCCCCCCATTCTACAACTAAGAAAATCTTCTTGTTTTGTAACCCTAGAGTAATTATCAACGAATATTCGTAGTAGTCGGTATGTTTTCGACTACTATATTGCAAAGTTTGTTAAATAATCGGTTGATTCCTAATTTTTGATTGTTCTTTCATAATGTAGAAAATATGGAAGAAATTGGGACATCAAATATAGCAATCGATCATCTCGGTCCTTCCGAAGAACAGAACATTCTCTCCGAAGAACCCGTGGTTGGTCCCCGACGTAGTTTCATTTTTTCGTAGTCCACAATTGGACTGCAACACACTCAGGCAGTCCAAAGTACTTGATGGACTGCCCTATAGGAAGGCAGTCTACAAATTCATATACTCTTCAACTGGACTGCCACATCGTATGGCAGTCCACAAAGTACTTAAGACTGCCAGAAATTATGGCAGTCGAGTTAAATACGTATGAACTTAAGGACCGCCTCACTTTCTGGCAGTCCTAGATACTTCAAGGACTGCCCATAAACGTGGCAGTCCTAAAGTTGATAATGGATTCAACTGGACTGCCACAAATTTTGGCAGTCCATGAAGTTCTTAGGACTGCCAGAAAGTATGACAGTCGAGTTAAATACGTATGAACTTAAGGACTGCCTCACTTTGTGGCAGTCCTAGATACTTCAAGGACTGCCCAGAAATGTGGCAGTGCTAAAGTTGATAGTCGATTCAACTGGACTGCCACACAATTTGGCTGTCCATGAAGTACTCAGGACTGCCATATGTTGTGGCAGTCTAGTTTAACAGCCTGAATTGGATATTGTATTTGGTTATGTCATTGATTTAGGTATTTAAAAAATTATAAATTTATTGTAGGGCACCCCATCTCCTATGTGCACAGATTTGAGCAATAATTTCTCGACAGATATTGTCTTTGAAACTTACGTCGAAGCATTAGAATGGTGCAGAGAAGTTGGAAGGCAAACCAACACAACCATTGTAACTTCAAGGTCGCTACGGTGTCGGCCGAAGCATCAAACTGCAGAGATTGGCTGTGAAAGAGGTGGGACGTTTAGGGTGTATCGAAAAAAAAATGAACTTCTTCCAATAATATCTGGAAAAAAGAGTCAGGCTCAAGAAAATGTGGTTGTCCATTCAAGTTAGTGTTGGAGTGCATGACTGGCGAGAAGTGGACAGTTGTGGTACGTAATGGGATCCACAATCATACTATTCCGGAGACGCTAACTGGTCATGCCTACGCCGGAAGATTGAAAGATGATGAGAAAAAGTTAGTTACAGAATTGTCAGCTTCCGGAGTTACTCCAAAAGAAATTTATTCTGCGCTGCTTCAGAAGAATGATAGGAACAAGTCCACTATGAGGACAATTTATAATGCACTAGCGAGGTCTAAAACGAGTACTCTAAAAGGAAGAATGGCGATGCAATAAGTGATGAAATTGCTTGCCGAAGATCATTATGTGGAATACCATAGAAGACTTCCGGTGAGCAATAAAGTCGTTTCTCTGTTTTGGTCCCATCCGGATTGCACACAGATGGCACGGTCCTTCGCCGATGTTTTGGTTCTTGATTGCACGTACAAGACTAATAAATTTAAGATGCCTCTTCTTCACAGTGTTGGGTTCACTTCAACCCGAAGGACATTTTCAGTTGCCTTTTGTTTTTTGAGGAACGAAATATTAGAGGACTATACATGGGCTTTAGAAAAGCTGAAGACACTTTACAGTGGACATAAAGAACTGTCTGCTTTTGTGACCGATCGGGAATATGCATTGATGAATGCTATTGATACCGTATTTCCTCATGCTCGTAGATTACTATGTACTTGGCATATAAACAAAAATATTCAAGCACAATGCAAACTGAAGTTCGAGAAAGTAGACAGCAAACTCGACATGGACCGCTTCCAAGATTTCTATAATGGTTGGACTCTTGTGAGGCGAGCAAGTAGTGAGGAAACATTTGACACAGCATGGTACATGTTCAAAGAGCAATGGGAGCAGAGCAACCCGGCGTGTATATCTTATATCAAAGACACCTGGCTTGATGAACATAAAGAAAATTTTGTCTTGGCATGGACGAATATGGTGAAACACTACGGCACGACCACTACCAACCGTGTCGAAGGCTCACATTCAAGACTAAAAAGATATCTGCGCTCATCGGCCGGTGGTTTCGTCTCCGTTTGGCAATCAATCAATCTAATGACCAATTCGGTCGTGAACGAGATAAAGGCTTCATTTGAGATGAGCCTGAATATTATAAAGCACCAACATAAGAAAGAACATCTCTTGTCTGATTTAATCCACGTGGCATCCCACGACGCATTGATATTACTACTTGATGAGATTGGTCGTGCAAATTCTGTCGGTTTAGATATGGAAGTATGTGGTTGTACACATCGACATTTTCTCGGGCTCCCTTGTGCACACGAGATCAACGAATATCGACGTCAATGTAGACCTATTCCAGTAGTGGTCGTTGATCAGCGTTGGAGACAGCTGTCGATCATGCCTACGGTGGACAGTCCAGATGATTTCTTTTCCATGCCACAGTTGAAACTTCTTCATGCCAGATGGTGTGCAGCACTAGGACATGAGAGGAAGTCTATTGAGCTTGGGATCCAAGAACTTGCCAACCCGGTAAGTAGTCATCTACAGGAGCCATCTTCTATTATTGCTCCGAAAGGTAGACCGCCAAAAAGACTTACAAGAACATAAAAGAAGAAGCTCGAGTCTACTAAGCGAGAAGCCTCTCTCTTTGAGCACGTTGAAAGAAGCGTGCAAATGCTAGCCGTTCCAAAGAGGAAGGAGAAGCTCCATACTCGTAGAAAAAAATAGAATACGAGTGCTGCAAATATACTCGATGCGTACATTGGTACTTTTGTGCCCGGCATGCGAGAATATATTTGGTCTATTGATGATGTGCCCAAAGACGGACATTGTGGATATCATGTGCTTGCGCGGCATCTAGGCTACCCCGCTAAAGACGGATGGAGACAAGTTATAGCTGAGCTATATTTTGAGCTGGAGTCTCGTCTTTCATTCTATAGCAAAATACTTGGGCAAGAACATGTTGGCAAACTGTTGACAAGCATTCCATGCGACACCCAGACTATTGGACCAGAGCATTACCTGGACATACCTTCTGTTGCATATCTATTCGCTAACAATTACAAGATCCTAATTATCATTTTTTCCAAGCACAACAACAACACATTTTTTCCAATGTGCGCTCCTCCGAAGGACTACAGTATATCCAATCTAAATACAATTGGACTCGTCGGAGATCACTTTGTTATCCTGCGGTTGATTGGGCACTCTCCTATTCCTTCCCCTGCGTCACTTTGGTGGAAACATGCACCGGAAGAATCCCTCGCTTGGGTAACACCCTACGAAGATGCAATAAATGTTTATAAGAAAATCACGAACTTCGTGGAACCTATACTAAGGCCGGAGGGACACTATGATGTATTAATTGACTGATGTATAGTTGACGAAGCGTAACATTTTGCATAGACTCATGTATAGTTGACAAAGCGTAACATTTTACATAGACAGCTGTATAGTTGACATTTTGTATCTTACTGAGTATCTATGAGTATTTTGTATATTACTGATTATTGTATTTTGTATCTTACTGACAAAGCGTAGCATTTTGTATCTTATTAGAACTTGCTGTTTGTATGTGGACTCCATACTCACAGCAAGTTATAATAAGGACTGCCCAGTTCCTGGCAGTCCACATATGTATGTGGACTGCCAAGAAACTGGACAGTCCTTATTAGAACTTGCTGTGAGTATGTGGACTGCCCAGTTCCTGGGCAGTCCATGCTCACAGCAAGTTCTGTGATAGACTGCCCAATTTTCTGGCAGTCCACATATGTATGTGGACTGCCAGAAAACTAGGCAGTCCTTATTATAACTTACTGTGAGTATGTGGACTATCCAGTTCCTGGGCAGTCCATGCTCACAGCAAGTTCTGTGATGGACTGCCCAGTTTCCTGGCAGTCCACATATGTATGTAGACTGCCAGAAAACTGGGCAGTCCTTATTATAACTTGCTGTGAGTATGTGGACTGCCCAGTTTCTGGGCATTCCATGCTCACAACAAGTTCTGTAATGGACTGCCCAGTTTCCTGGCAGTCCACATACATATGTGGACTGCCAAGAAACTGGACAGTCCTTATTAGATTGGCTTGATTAGTCCACGAAGATTGGCTTGATCAGTCCTGCGGCATCGAAGATTTGTTGGGCATGCAGAATCTCCCTTTGTAAAAGATGATGTATTCTCTTTTTAAAGGGCATAATGTATGGAACATCGGATATCAGTTATAATACTGAGTTGTAAGCCAAGTCGGCATATCCAATTGTAAAGTCTATGCATCAAAGTATCAAATGAAAGTCTAATGGCAGATGTTTCAGTTGGCTATCAAATATAAAGTGAGATGTGTTGTAAGCTTTGTATTCCACTACAAGTCTTGTACTCTACTTCAATTATCAATAAAGAGAATACATTTCTTTATATCTCTAATGACTTCAAGTTATCTGCTTATCTTCGTTGTTATAAGTTAGTAATGTGTTTCTATTCAATAAGAAATATATGTCATCATTATCTTCAATTTGTCTACTTGTGCCGCTGCGATGTGTTCCTATTTGAAGATTATCACTTATGTACCATCTTTGCCTTGTACAAGTGCAACACCAGACTTATACGGCATCACGCCCAAGCGAGGATGATCGGTTCCCAGAGATAAATGCTAGGACGAATGACTGCAGAATCGGGGCATAACAAATTGGTATCAGAGCCAGGTTTTACGTCTTTGGACTCTTATTTGATTCGTTTCAAATCAAAGTTGCATTTACGATTAACCACGGTTGCTTCTGCGAGTACTCAATATTGCTTCTGCAATTAAATCAAAGATTACTTCCGCGATTATCTTGTTGTTGTTTCTGTAATCATCCTAAGTTGTTCGCGTCTAAAAAGTTTTGTTGACCCTTTTGGCTGCTCACTGGATGTTCCATACAATAAGTCTAAATACATTATGATGCCTGAATGTGATTGTTGTTGGTTACACTAATGATCCAACAATGACGCGATGCCATAGTATGCTATTTTGTGAATGATGTTTGAAATATGGAAATAGAGAAATATGGCCGTGTATGCTGTAACATGTTAAGAATTGCATGTGATGTTGGAAAGAAATCGTGAATGAGACAATTGATGGATGAGTTCAACAAAATTATTGAGTTGACTCATGTGTGATAGCCTTGTGACTTGAGACCCTAAGATGTTGGATTTCATGTTGTGATTAATTAAATAACGAATGTCCGAAATAGACTTGAATTGGTATTGTTTAAGGAACGACTTTATTTCTGAGTGGTATATTGCATCTACCACTTCAGAATGAGATGTATCATGACCCTTTTACATCAGATAGCAATAATTCTATCTGAGACCATTGAGTAGTGCTGAGACTTATATGGGAGTCATGTCTTGTTTTTTTACGTGACTCAAGTGTCCCTTGTCAGTGATGTTATGCTAGATAGTAAGGATTGTTAGAAATCGTAACAGGTACCTTAATTGGAAATTGTTCAGTCGAGTGATGACTCAGACTAGTCGGATGATTATTATACTGTGGGTGTTGGTAAGACAATGTTGCTTAAAACAATGAAGGATAATTGTGATCGGTTGAAGGAAAAATCTTGTGTGGCTATTACAGTTTGGTTGCTAATATGAAAGTTTGGAAATATTTTCGGTGACTCGAATGAATGTAAAAAAGCTATGTTATGACCCTAAGGTGTGATAGATGTTAACCCATCTTGACCATCGAAGGATAAGTTCAAAGAATTATGAGTTCGTGCCTGAAGAGAGGGATAGTCATTGCATATGTGTATGTATGCTCAAGAATTTGAAGTGTATCATAAA
>JANAVB010033619.1:608825-653825 GCA_029216955.1 Iris pallida | reverse complement strand
TTTAGTGACCGTGTTTTGAGGAGTAGTATGACCAAAGGTGGGTAGAAGTCCTCAAGTATTCGGAGTTATAAAATGACTAGAGAGGTCATAAAATATTTTTGGAGAAATTAAATCTGAGGACATTAAGGTAATAGTAGACTTTGAATTTTAAGGGATAGTCATGAATTAGAATTTCGAGGACGAAATTATTTTTAAGGTGGGTAGATTTGTAGCTCCCCTTCTCGAAAATTTTTAGAATATTTTTTTAATTATCTATTTGATTTCAATGGTGTTTTTTAGAATTTTATAAGTAATTAATTAGTTAATTACTACGGTAGATGATTTTAGCCATGCTTGAGTTTTGAGGTACAAGACGGCTAGGAATCATGGCACGGATAGTGCAGTGGCATGCTTTGACTAGTGTATTAGTCCTGGTAGGGAAGGCCGAGCCATAGTGATGTCCTAACTAGGAAAACCAGGCCAAGTTGCGACTTAACCACTATAGTCGCATTAATTATTTATTAATTAGATATATTGATTTAGATGACTCGATTGTATCAACTTAGCCCGAACTGGGCCTGAACCGAATCCAAACCTTTGTAGGTATGTAGTGAGACCGAAGACGACCATGTAGGCATATTTTATGTGTGTACAAATAGTTCCTAAATTGTTTTGAGTGTTGATGTACATTTTAATTATTTGAATATTTGTACAAAACTTGGTATTTTTATTATTAATATTTTTTTACCATATTTGTACAATTTTCTGGACCCGGATAAGGGTGAGTAGTATGGATTCACCAAACCACCATTTAATTATTTTATTATTATTTTATTATTTTATGGTGATTAATAAATATATTTATTATTATTAGATATTATTAATATTGATTATAGTTAAAATATTTTATTGTCTATATGAAATTGTGGTATATATATATGTATAAATATCAGGATACGTATATATTGAATATATAGGCATGTAAAGGTATTTATAATTTATTAGGTTATATACATGAATACATGTTGTACATATATATATATCTAGGTGTGTAAATACATTTATAATTTAATAATGTATATACATACATACATACATATATATATATATATATATATATATATATATATATATATATATATATATATATATATATATTTATATATAATTTTTTTTTTATATATATATATATATATATATATATATATATATATATATATATATATATATATATATATATATATATATATATATATATATATATAAATATATATATATATATGTCACATGTATGCATATATAAATATATATTATATATATGTACATGTGTATATATATATATATATATATATATATATATATATATATATATATATATATATATATATATATATATATATATGTGCATGGGTATCTATATATATGTATATATATTTATGCAATGGAATAATAAAAATAAATAGGGAAGGAAATAAAACCAAAGGGACAATCCCAGCCCGGCCCACAATCAAACCCAAGCCCGACCCCTCTTTCCCTGTACGAGAGCAGCAGGCCCACGTTCAATTCCCATCCCGAGCAGTGCCCCGACTGTGTACTCGGGTTTTAGCCGATAGTATATTTACACGCGAGAATAGAGGAGAGGAAAACCTCGAAACCATAACTCCACGACCGGCGCGCCACCTCATCGAAGTCTGGGCGACCACCCCGGCCTCGCGTCATCGCGATGCAGTCGCAGGCGGCAGGCTAGGCCGCGCCGCCACGCGCGCTCAGGCGCACAGCAACAGAGTATTCGCAGCAACCACCCCTGCTATCGAGTAAGTTTTCGTCCTCTTCGCTTGTTCGTTTTCGATTCCGTAAATTTTTATTTGAAGCCTATATGAACCACTACAAACCCTTTCACAGAGAATCTCATAAAACCCAGTGGATTGCTCGAAAAATCAAATCAAAGTTCGGTAAAAACTTGTCCCGAAACAGGATCGAAAAAGTCCATTCATCCACATTGGAAGATCGATTCCGATCGATCCAGTAACCATTTAGAAATTCCACGTAAACACATTTATAGACAACGTATAGGGCTTCACAACCCTTTTTGTGGATTTGGAAATCATCGACTACGCGTCGAGAAATCGAATCCCGAAGTTAACCGAAAACCTGTTTTAAAATCAATAAAATTCTCCGATACCACGTGCGTCCCGCCAATCCGGGCGACTTGGTCGCGAACCGAAAGCATCGAAAGTTGCGTAACGGCTTCGTGGTCATGTAGGCTTTGACGGAATTCAAATTGGTCGCGTATGCGCGACGAATTTGATACGTATCTGTCGAAATTCACCGTATCGGCCTCTGTGCAAGTTTTCCAATTACTTCGTGCACGCTCGTCAGATCAAGATGAAACTTGCGCCAACATGACCATATCATTTTTCTGGTCCTGTATGCCGATTCTGGGACAGTTGATCGGATCGCCGTTTTACGACTCCCATGGTCCGACTCAACGGGCGATTTTGTGCACGGCCCGCCGGAATCCAACTTTGGACATATGGTTGGGTTCGTATAAAAAACTGGACCTGTTAATATATAGTTTGACGACTTTAGAGACCATTGACTCTGGCACCCTTTTCGGTGCAAAGCGGATCCAACGGCGGACACCGTTTTTGCCTAAAATTATCATTTGGCTCCTGTGTCCAGAATTGGACTTAAGGACAGGCAATCCTAGCTAATTTGACTATTCTGAGAACATTGGTAATATTTATTTCAGCTTTCGGAGACAGTTGTGATGATTTGGACTTTATGGCTTAGCAGTTGACTATACTTTGTTGGATCTGCGTGCTACCACCAGGCAAGTATACCTTGCCTCCCTCTACAGTTTTATTTACATGTATTGTATTTCATTTCCCAATTTTGATTGTTTATGGACATGTGCTTTTCGTATTTTATTCTTTTGAGTTGTTTCATTGCATATAGCCGTGTTCATGTTTGGTCTTGTGGTTTACACTTGGAGTTTCTCGTCAGTACCTTGCTTGAGTCGTGTCATAGAACGAGTGCATGTAGCGAACTTCCATAGCCTTGATTATCGTTTTGTATAACCAGAGAGTCCACACTCGGGATGAGGGTTGTTTGGTGCACCAGAGAGTCCACACTCGGGACGAGGGTGTTTGTCGTGATCATTGGCACCAGAGAGTCCATACTCGGGACGAGGGTTGACCAATTACACCAGAGAGTCCACACATGGAACGAGGGTGCCTTGCCGTAAGCTAACCAGAGAGTCCACACTCGGAACGAGGGTTAGTGCTTAGTTCAAACCCGTGAGTCCACACTCGGGATGAGGGTTTGGTTCTTCCATTGATCTCGTGATTATCGTTCATCCGGCAGTTCATTTATGCGTAGTTGTTCTAGTGTTCGTGTTTGTGTTCGTGTTCGTGTTTGTGTCCGTATTCGTGTTCGTAGTCATTGGTCGTGTTCCCATTTTTCTTGTTTATTTTCTTGCGCATGATAAAACTGTTAGATAGGCATGTATATTATGTATCTTGCTATGTCCTCTGAGGACCTGATGATCTCCTCAGGTTTAGCGGTCGCATGGAGTTAGATAGTAGTTCTGGGTGGCGGAGGATTTACGATTCTTGTGGATTTCGGATGCGATGATTTGCTTGTGGGATTCAGGTATCATTATTACGTTGTTATCCTTTCGTGCTTTCTTACTTTATCATGTTTTCTGATTCAGTTTAGACTCTTGTTACTTTCTTTAGAGTCTTATCGGACATATATGCTAGTGGGCTGCAGACTACGACCCATAGTGTTCATTCATGTTTCATATTCTTATTGTGGATTGAGATATAGATTTGTTTACCATGATTTGGCAGTATACCCCTGACCTTGACAGCTTATACGTACTCGAGTCGGGCTGGAGTCCGCTCGATACGTAGCTGGCTTGCTCATATGCTCGCATCCGAAAAGCGGGTGCGGGTCGTGACAATTAGTTCCTTGAGGGTGACCATAGATAGACTTAATCCTAGATACCGTGGACTGCATAACTAATTGTCGGCATAGTCGACAATGGTGGTTAGTTGTTCAGACTGAGTTTATACCCATATGTTTGGGTAGAGTTACTTCAAATTGTCGGTTGCTTGTTGGCCTAAGAATAAAAAAAATAGTATGCCCCTAGTAGTCGTCCACTCTAGGGGAGTCACCTGAATGATTAGGTTTAGCTGTCGGTATTGCTAACCTTAGAGACTTGACCAAGTAATATGGTGACCGTTAGCGACCCATAGGATGACCCTTTTGGTATTGAGTGAGAGATGGTGATGAATATGACCTAAGAAAAGTATTTGCTGCAACGTGAGCCTCAGGGATGTTTGAGACTAGTGAAGTAATGTATTGGCCTTAAGTGGGAACTGCAATCGTGGGGTAAGATTTGAGTTATATGTATCGAGTAGTCAGTTATTCCATGAGATGGAATTGACTGCTCATGACGGGAATGTGGGATCGGTATCTAAGTCGGTTAGCTAGAGTAACCTCGAATATTGTGTATCGAGTTAAAAAAGATGGACCGTTGCTCAGAAGTTTGCTAGTAAATTTTATAGTCGGAAAGAAAAAAAAAAAGAGATTTCGGGATGGATACTACGTTGGATGAAATATTGCATGGAATTGTACTCTTGAATCGAGTAATTGATAATGAGTGAGCCTCGGATTGTGTCCTTTAGAAATGATGATTGCCTCGGTAGAAAACGTTGTTGGATTCAGGAAAGGAATAGAATTATATATTGATTATGGTGAACTCGTAGTATGATTGGTTTCAAGTTAGACCCTTGGATCGAATATTGAAAATATTCGTCTTGGATAAGTAACTTATCCGAGTTATCCCTGATGATAAGTATCATGGCTTAAAATATAGATAGTGATTGTGGCAAAGTGAACGAAGTAATAAGTCAATTGAAAGGATGCTAAGTTGGATTTAGGAAAGTTACATCGTGGCTTATCAAATCGTACTAACACAGAAGTTGGCTGAAGTACATATATTTTGGTCTAAAGTATGTCTATGGATCCAACCGAAGTGATAGGTTGCGACCAAAATAACACTGGAGGGAGAGCTTATCGAATCGTACTAGCACAGACTTTAGCTGAAATACATATATTTTGGGGATGTCTAAAGTATATGTATGGATCCAAACGAAGTGATAGACTACGACAAGATAGAACTGCATGGCAGAATGTTGGTGAATAAATGAGAAGTGCAAATATTTTAAAAAAGAAAAGACCGATTGAATCATTGATGGATTAAGTGGTACAGTTGGATAGCAAACTCGAGATGGTCGAGTGAACTGAAATGGATATTGAATGGAAGCTGAATGAGGAACTTGTTGTGACTAAGTGAATTTAGTAGAATGGGTTGTTCCCTTAAGTTTCGAGGATAAAACTTTTTTTGAGTGGTATATTATGTAATTCCCCGCTCCGCGTGAGACATTTGGTTAGTTTCTTGGATGCGATCAGAATGTTGGACCGTGACTTGAGTTAGAAATCAAGAGATTTGAGAATGCTGCTGTCTTTTGAGTTAGCCGGATGGGATGCGTATTGGAACGTGGCTCGCTGGTTGGGCTATGTCTAGTGGGAATATGTGTGATCGAAACTGGAAGACCCTTTATGCAAGTGAGTAGAACTGTCCCTTCTTTCCTACTCCTTCATGCTTAATAAAATAGAGTATCGTGTTGCTTTAATATGTCCCTAGTTTTCCATGCTTTAGTTGCTAAATAATAGAGATGCTTATGCTGGCTAATATTGAGATGAATAAGACATGAACATTAAACTACTGATTGAATAACACTTGAACTGCTAATATGAATTGATGCCTGAGAATGAATTGATAACATTGTCCCTTATGTTTATGCTATTAAAACAAATGAAACACTTAAATGATGAGATGCTTTGTGAATGGTACATGAGAAATGAGCTGGCTATGCCATTGACTCAATGAAATGAATGAACCACTTGAATTATATACACTCTGTGTAAGTGTTACAAGATGTGAAATATCGCTTATTTCTATAACACTGAATGAATACAAAATATCCCTATGAGAAATGAGATGTTTTAATTCCTATTTGAAAGGAATGAGGTGAGTAATATTATGATGCGATGAAATGAGAATGTGAAACGATGAGGCTTGGGATCATGGAGATCACTAAGTAGAATGATGGTAGTGATGGAATGATTAGTCGTTGAATATGGCTCAAAATTGAGATAAGATATTGAACTGTTGGCTTTGCTTACTTTCAGTTGTTTTACCATGCATTTTTTTATCGAGTCGACACGCATTCGCATGGTCATAGACATACTTGTGCAAAAGTCTGAGTAAGTTTCCACGAACAGTTCTCCGGGACGTTAGGGAGACCGATTCGGCCTAGAAGAAAATATTGGTCGTGCTATGGTGGCATGAGGTATTACGGGACATTTGACTAGGCTTGCAACCTACCCTGGAATGGTGCATCATAATACCAGTTGGAAAGTCCTTTATGGTATAGTTTCACCAAGGACCATATAGTCAGGATGCATGCTAATGAATGTTTTGTGCAGGCAGAGTAAGTACATCATATTATCCTTTATTTTTATGTAGGTGCGAGGGATTCAGCTATCGGTAAGAAATCACTTAAATGTGATATGATTATTTACATATTGAATTCAACTTGACTGCTTAACATGTCATCAATAATGATAAGATGTTACCATTTCAGGGTATTGCAATAACCTGTTGAACGATAACACCAAGTATGTTAATCGATGCCTTCCAGGAATATTACCATAACATGCTTAGCATGTTAACTCAATGTTGCTTAGATGATGCCTTACATAAAAAAATGCTATAACATGTTTCACATGATTCTGCTCATGATCTGTAAACTGATGCTAGGCTCCAAATAAAAAAGATTACTCTAATAATGTTTGCTCAGATGACTACTAAGTATTGGTTTAGGCGAGTGGGTTGGTTCTGCTCGCCAGTACAAAGATGATGTACTGACCCACGTTGTAGGTACTCCTTTTAGGTTCTCGTGCTTGGAAAGTTCAGTACATGAAGATTGGCTTGATCAGTCCCGCGACATCGAAGATTTGTTGGGCATGCAGAATCTCTCATTGCAAAAGATGATGTCTTCTATTTTTAAAGGGCATAATATATGGAACATCAGATATCAGTTGTAATAATGAGTTGTAAGCCAAGTCGACATATCCAGTTGTAAAGTTTATGCATCAAAGTATCAAATATAAGCCTAATGGCAGATGTTTCAGTTGGCTATCAAATGTAAAGGAAGATGTGTTGTAAGCTTTGTATTCCACTACAAGACTTGTACACTACTTCAATTATCAATAAAAAGAATACATTTATTTATATCTCTTGTGACTTCAAGGTATCTGCTTATCTCCGATGCTAAAAATTAGTAATGTATTTCTATTCGATAAGAAAGATATGTCCTCATTATCTTCAATTTGTCTGCTTGTGCCGCTGTGATGTATTTCTATTTGAAGATTATCACTTATGTATCATCTTTGCCTTGTACAAGTGCAATACCAGAATTGTATGACATCACGCCCATCCGAGGACGATCGGTTCCCAAAGATAAATGCGAGGATGAATGACTCTGCAAAATCAGGACGTGATAGTACGGGCTGGGAGTCTATTCTTCTTTTGTACCAGCTGAGGAAGACGAGGTTGATATAGAAGCATGGAAAATATCAGAATGATGATCTATGCGGCACGGAACAGGAGAACCCCATGCGGCTCATACAGGAGCAGTCCCATGCGGTTCAGAGGGACTCTTAGTCTCATGCGGCTCGGGACAGGAGAGTCCATACGGCTTACATAGGGACAGTCCTATGCGGTTCAAAGAGCCCCCTAGCCGCATGCAGTTCAGAAGTACATGCGGCTCCCATTCGACCAACAGAGATATGCGGCTCGATCAATGCCACGTGCCCCCATGGGACCCCTTCACACAGCTGGCCATCGAGCAATGGCCCTATTTAATGCTCTGCCATGATTTGACAGCTGACGGTTCTGACATGAAGTGTCATAATGGCCCTGTCATAATGACAGACTCTTTAGGAATAGGAGAAAATCTCTGACACGATCCGAGATTGACACGTGGCTACCCCCATGCGGCTCCAGTGAAGAACAGCTTCATGCGGCTGGCAAGAATCGTCTTCCTACGGCTCACCAAGAAGCCATCCCATGCGGCTCGCGAGTACTACACTTATGCGGCCCACCGAGAAACCATCCCATGCGGCTCGCAAATATTATACCTATGCGGTTCACTGAGACGCTGTCTCATGCGGTTCATGGATATCATGCGGCTCTGGCAGAGTCCATAATTAAGACACGTGGCATAGATTCAATTGCCCCCGCGACTTGACAGCTGGTAGCAAGGATGATTATGAGATGCAAATCAATCAGAGATTTACCAGATCCCAATGACCATATTTAATATTATCCTTATTATTAATGAGATCAGGTCATATCATTCATGATCAAGCCAATGGGACACGTGGTAAGAGATCCAAGCTTGACACAACCAATCATGAAGATTTAAAGCAATCAGCATTAATCATTCGCAGGATTCAGTGCTATCCCCATTTATGGCCCAGATCCTTCACGATTAAAACGAATGGTCCAGATTGATTAAGCATCAGGCTGCCGCCACTTTGAGAATGGGTAATCATCCAAACCCTAATGATGCTCCCCACTATTATAAATAGCAGGGTGCCATTCCCTTGCAAAATATACAAGAAGAGATATACTCTATCAGAGAGAAAAATATACACAGAGAGAGAGAAGCCAGAAGAGCAATACGAGGAGAACAGGAAGAGCATTTCTTCGTCAACGCCAACCATCTCTTCACAGGAGCCAAGGCTGCATACCGATCATCCAAGGAGTAAGGCAGGGCTGCCGTCGCCTTCCCGAGCCTCTATCGTCACCCCCCATAATCTAAAATAAACAATTGTACTTAGACTGTTGTACCTAGGTTTTCGTCCCTAGGCTTTCTTTGTACAAGCGAGTTTGTATTGTGAGTCTAAGTTCAGTCCTCCCATAAAACTATTCTGTACTTTTACAATCAATGGCAAACACGATGGCGATTCTGCTGGGGACTAACTTCTCCACGGCTGAGGAGTTGGTGACGCAATCGGATGCAGCCAAGCTTGGCTCCACGCAACAGAAGATGGTCGCCCGGTTCGACCAACAGGCGTTCGAAGAAATGCTCTCCGACAAGAGCGCTGGCCCGATCCAGAAGCGAGCCCGCACAAAGAAGGCCCACAAGGAGTGGAGACCCCGATCCTTTGTTCCTACCGAAGCTCTTCCAGAAATACCCTCTGTTGCTCAAGACGGCGAGAAAGACTCTCCTGCGGCCCCACTTCAGACCATAGACAACTCTGCTGTCACCAAGTTCGGTAGAAGAAAACACTATGATGCTGGACTTGCAGGGGCAAAGAGAAACTCTATGAGATTCGAGCCGCATAAGGGTATTAGCCGCAGGAAGAAAGCTCATGCGGCCACATCCGCCAGCCGCATGGAGAAAACTCATGCGGCCACATCCGTCAGTCGCATAGCTTATGCGGCTACAGTTGCCAACCACATGGATGAAACTCATACGGTTAAGAAAGTCAATCGCTTGCAGAAAACCCATGCGGCCACAATTGCCAACCGCATGCGGCCCGCCTGCACGGTCGTGACTCCTAGCCGCATAAAAACAACTCATCCAACGGCAGAAGACAACCGCACGCAGACAGCCTGCACGGTACCCAATTCTAGCCGCATAGCGACCGTTCCACGCTTCTCTCGATCAGTCTTCGACCGTCTCTCATGCGGTCCTAACTCTGATGGTTCTCTGGATGATAAGCCAGACTCTGTGGTGTTCAACTTGGACTCCTCCTATTACGCACCCGCAAGTGCTAAAAGGAGGAAGTCTAGGACAGCGCGGGCTCACCAAGCCCAGGCAGCTGTCCCAACCTCTAACTATCGGGGCGTCCCATTTATTATCACACGGGCCTCTGATGGGAAGTTGTATAGAACCGCTCAAGTCCAGCCCCCGGCGGCAGAAGGACAAAGTGGTTCCTCTGACCTGCGTGAGGCGATCCTCCACAAGCGCAAGGAAAGAGAAGGAGCCTCGACGTGCAAAAAGTTCTCGCTTGGACATCATTGCACCCAAATCATCGTCAACTGCTGTTGCAACAACGCGGCAGCAATAGAAGATCGACCGTCAGTCTTCCAAAGACTACAGCATCCGAGCTCAGAAGACGAGGCACCTCCTGTTGTCTCCTGCAATTTCACTCAGAAAGTCCCCACCGAGGGGAGAGGGAAGAAGACAAGCATCTCCAGCCCCAAAATATCAACCACTACAGCTAAGAAACTGTCGTCTAAACAGTTGTCCTCCACCAGAGTATTCCAACACACCCGTTCAAAGACTAAATCTGCTGCAATGGGAAACTCATCATCTACATCGCTGGGGGTCGTGGGAATTGGGGGTAGCACTCCTCCGAGCATCCACAACAATCCGATATTTCAAGGAGCCGAGCCCGGACGAACCACTCTCCCATCAGGTACAACAGACACTGATGTCCCCGAGGATATCCATGGCTCTCAAGACGAAGCAAGCTCCGAGGCTGGGGATACCGTTCCCTCTGAGTCCGAGCCCGAAGAGAATATTTCCACCTACCCCGATGACTTCTCGGTACATGGGTACGACTCGGAGGGCACATCCTCCACCGTTTCTTCAATCACTCCTCATGTAAGGACGGTGTTCATGACGGACAGCAACCAAGGTGGTTCCAGCGATCGCCAACGTATCGACACTTTGGAGGCTATACTGCAGGCCTTGGTCAAGTCTGTAGATAAAATCAAAGCCACTCTTCCAACTCTGCAAGGAGGAACGCCTGGCCAAACAAGCACAGGTCCCGCGGTCAATGCGGACTTCGCGTCGTAGTCTTCAACGGACAAGTTTCCTTGCTTCAAGGACATGAACTCCTCTTCCTTCTGTCGACGAAGGGCACGAGGGATGTATTGTTCGAGAAAGGCCCGTTTGAATGTCTCCCACGAGATCTTGGCACTGGGGTTGGACCCTTGGAGTTCCTGTTTCTTCGCCTCCCACCAGTCGTAGGCCCTCAAGTTGAGCTGCAACGCTGCGCACCCGACTTTCTTGGACCCCTTGATGTTGAGGAGAGTGAACAGACTCTCAATCTTCACTAGCCACCCCATGACTTCGTCAGGCTCTGCTCGACCGTTGAAGTCCGGCGGGTTCATTTTCTTAAACTTGGTCATCTTAAGCAGGGAGGAGGAAGACACATGTTTTGTCTTTTCGGCTTGCACTTCTTCCTCGGACATGACGGTCGTCGAGTTCTATTGTGTCGCTATGGTACTCACGATCCTGGTCAGGGCGTCCATTTGCTTTTGTTGGGCGCTGACTTGGGCCTGGATCTGTTCCTGCAGCTGTCGTTGCTGCATCTCTGACTGACGTTGTTGGAGTTCCATGAGGCGTAGTAGTCGCTCCATGGCCGATTCGCTAGGCGTCGCACCTTCGGTGCTATCGGTGCTAATCAATGTGGGGACACCCAGTCTTTCCGTCATTCCTACAAAATTGAGCAAACCCGTTAGTATTCTCAAAATATCTACGGGCTTATGTGTATGGAACGATTATTTCAGGCCGCATATGTCGAAAAGCATAGTTTTTGAAAAATCGCAACGGCATCATCTAAAGAAAACATTTGGAAGGCCCGAGGTGTGAACCGTGCTCTGATACCAACTTGTCACGCCCCGACTCGCCGAATCGGTCACCATCGCCTTGACTCGATATAAATCGATCCCCACGGGTCGGGACGTGATGCCGTACAAGTCTTTGATGGACTTGCACAAGGCAGGGATGTGCGCTTGGAAATTTTTTCTTAACTCGACGCGTTGAAATTAAACAGTGCAGAAAGTTGAAAACATAGCATAGGAAGAAACTTAGCTTTTCATTCATAAACTTGCAAAATATGTGCAAGGTCATATTTACATTACATATGCCGTTGCGGCTACATCTTTGAAATACAAAAGAAAGCTATCGACAAGCTACGCCTTGAAATAATCCTCGGCGTTCCATACATTCATGCCCCTTTATACATTTGAACAAAAGCCTTCGGTCTGAATTGGGCATCAAAATACTTCAAAATAGGAGAGCTTCGTGCCGCCTCCCGTTCTTCAGCTCCAGCTTAGTCTTGAGCTCCCGCAGCACGCTCGTTACCTGGGGAGTTGGGGGTTAGCACACTTGCTAGTGGATGGGACGAACCCACTCGTCTAAACCGACACTGCTTATTAAGGATTCAGGCATACGAAGTGATCTTTCTATTTAGAACTATATGAGTGACAGTTCATATCGAAGGCACATTTTAAACGATAACAACATAACCCATTTAAAGGCATTCTTACCACGGCCGTGCTCCTTTCCTGCACAAAATATACATGATACTTACCACCTGCACAAGACAATAGGTGAGCATGCAATCTATCCTATATGCGGTCATTGGTGATATCGACACCAAGAAGGACGATTACGTAGCCTTGCGACGCGCCCTCCAGTCCAGGTAGCGAGCCTAACTGGAGGTCTCGCAATGCCTCGCGCCGAAGCACGATTTTCATAATTTCCTCCTAGGCCGATTCGGTCCCAGGGCCCCGGGTACCGTCTCGAGGAAAGCTCACCTTGTGCACAAGTCGTCCTTGACCATGCGAATGTATGAACAGTTATATATGTATGAAGAAAATTGCATAGTGTAACCATTATCAAATCACATAATCATTCCTACTCGCGCAAGGGTCCTTTCCCCCGAAACCGTACGTTCTGATTTAGCATCCCGTAGGCACCAAATTCTCCGAGGCATAATGTACCGCCACCAAGGTTTTCATAGTTGTGTTTTGCATGGCATGAAATATAGTCTATCTCTTTCTTAGTGTGAACCTATCGATTCAGAGTTTACTTTTCTAGGTTGATATATTATCCCGAGCTCTTGATCTTAGTGGCAAGCATACATCCCGTTAGCATCATCGATTTGAACGTTGAACTTTAAGAATTTAGTTGGCGGGAAGGAGTAGAAAAGAAGGGGCCGAAGAACCACCCACCTAAGGAGATTGCGCCGAGAGTAGAAGAACGCTTCGCGACGGTCAAGCGTCAGTTACACGAACTCCTGCAATGGCACGAGCATCGAATTAGAACCCTTCCTTCAATCCTTCCTTCGAAATTCTCAAGGACGCATTCAGAAATCGACGCGAAAGCACACTATCAAATCCACGCAACAATACGTTCAGAAAGCCAAGAAAACCAATAAAACCAACGGCAGACGGGTTGCGTCGCTCCCTTTAGAGTTCCTTCGCCAAGACGCCGCCTACCGCATCTAGGACTTATTCCAACAGTAGTCGATCCATTAGTTGGAACGGTACTCATATCACTCGTCCAAATCGATTTTATTGATGCCATGGTTTTTTGTATCCAAACTCGTCGCCGAGTCAGACTAGCCATCTATGTTCCCGACCATGTCTGACTTGGCACGAGCCTATTACGTAGTGCTTTGCCCCAACGGGAGCGGGGCACTACAGCCTCGGAGCCTGCTTCAGACCATACAAGCTCTTCCTCAACCGATAAATCAAGTGTGACTTGTCCTTCTCACAGAATCCCTCTGGTTGCTCCATGTACAACTCCTCCTCAAGATCACCGTGGAGGAATGCCGTCTTCACGTCCATTTGCTCGACCTCCAAGTCAAAACTGGCTGCCAATGCTAGCACCACCCGAGTAGGCGATTGCTTGATGACCGACGAAAATATCTCATCATAATCTACGCCCTTTCGCTGACCGTAGCCTTTAAATACCAGCCTTGCTTTGTATCGAGGGCGAGTAGCATCATTTATCTGCTTCATTTTGAACACCCATTGATTTCTCAAAGCCTTCTCATTACTAAAATAAGTCAAATTAGCGACGTCATGATACGTCGCTAATAAGGACAATTATGTCGCTAATCATAATTGGTGACGGCTTTAGCGACATAAAGTGAAGGTCGCTTTTAAGCTAGTCGCAGATGGCAAATCCGTCGCCCTACGTCACTGTTTGCGACGTCCCAGCCGTGTCGCTAGGTCGTCGCAAAGTTAGCGACGTAGCACGACGAAAACATTACGTCGCAAACTTAGCGACGTAGTGCGACTTCTTAGCGATGTTTAGTTCTATTGACGTGATGACGTGGCATACCTGCCACGTCAGTAAGGTGGCGACGTACATCGACGTAACGTCGCTAATTAGCGTCGTATAACGACGTCAACTTTCCGTCGCTATCCGTCGCTAAACGTCGCTATCCGTCGCAGACTACTGAAAAAAATAAAAAAATATAATGTGTATTTTTGTTATGCTGTGAGTCTGTGTTTACAGTGTGTGTGAAGTACAGTGTTCGAACCATCGACAGTTTCGCTTACTGTTCCATGTTTTATCTTGGATAGAAAGAGCAACAGTTCAGGGTGCACTTGAATCTGCATTAAAGGCAAGTAGGTGCATTGAATCGGTCGGTCTTCTTGCACCGGTAGACCTTCCTGTACTAGTTGTCTTATAGCGATCAGCACCACAAAATCTGCACACATCTGCGTCCTTGTCGTCTTTGTAGTACAACATGCATCCATTGCGACAAGAATCGATTTTCTCGTATCCCAACCAGAGCGATCTCACCATCCTCTTAGACCGGTAGAAGTCTTTAGGCAACTTAGCACCCTCAGGCAATATTTCTATAAGCAACTCCATAAGACGGTTGTAGCAATCTTGCGACATATTAAAATCGGACTTGATGCTCAACAATCTTGTAACCACCTCCAACGGTGAATGATCCTCACAACCAGGATATAATGGAGTCCTTACATTCTCCAGCAACTCCATGAACTGTGCTGCATCGGCGTTCGATGCCTCCTCAGGTGCATCATGATCGTCCGGATTGAAACTAGGTCCCGCCGCGTAAAAAATCATGTTCACCAACCCATCGTCGTAAGCAGCGTTGTTATGGACATCCACATAAGACTCATACTCCGATGCTAAAGATACAAGTTCTCCGTGCGCGCTCCACTGATAGTAATTCGGCGTGAAATCCTTCGAGTATAAATGATACGTGACTTCCACTTCTGGATGATATTTCAAGTTGCGACATCTCACACACGGACACTTAATTTTGGTACCGTCCATGTACTGAGGGAACGCCTTGGCAAACTGCAGGAACTGCTATACACCCTCTATGAATTCATCTCGCACACCGCACATGTCATCAGGATGACGGTTGTACATCCACGAACGATTACGTAAGTAGTAATTCATATCCATATCCAATTGAGGATAATTCTGTAAGATAGATACATGCACATTGCAGTCAGTGAATGAATGTTAAGACAGTTTAGATATGGGTGCACAACATAAACTGTTCATTCATTCCACATATTACAAACAAAGAATTTGAAGGAAGAAACAAAAACAACTGTATTGGGACTAAAACAACTGTCTTGTGTCAAAGTGACGTATCCGATAGACCGATACTAATCCGATACGGTCGATACTAATCCGATACCGATTCTGATACTCATTCCAACTGTCCAATATCGACCCTTTGGGTCTACAAGAGTTACTTCACCCAGTTTGTCAAGAAAGGTAAAACTTTTTAAATTAATATCCAATGTCGACCCTTTGGCCTGTGCTTGAGCAGTATCCTAACTCAAACTATCTATCCTAACTAATAAATTAATATCCTACTTTAACATCTACTAACTCTCATATTCCTTCTAACATAAACTAATATCCTAATCTAAACTAACCCTTTAACTGAAACTAATATCTAAAGAATTCTAATCATGAACTAACACCCTAACTTGGAAGTCCACACTGCTCAAGCACAGGCCAAAGGCCAAGTTATAAGGCAAAATACAGGCAACTGCCTGTAGCTACAAGGCAAAACCAAATGTTGACGGTATATATACCGTCAACATTTAAAAAGTTTACTTGTCTTAACAAAATGAGTGAAGTAACTCTTATAGACCGAAAGGATACTCTATACACTCTATGTAATACGATATACCAATCATACCTACACTTCTAGGATACTCTATACACTGTAGTAATGAATTGCCCTTACTAATGATGCTCTTAGGTAACATATTTAACAGATGAGATTTTCATGTTGCACTTACGCATTTGTAGCTATAAACTGCTTGAGCAACAACATATAGGTATGGGAATCGGTATCGGACTATTCCTATGAGTATTGGTATCAACGATATCAGTAGTAGACTTACTAGCTAGGGTTTTGGTCAAACTCTAGTCCACAAGTTCAATTAGCCTATTGGGTTCATTTCTAGGTAATCCTATAGATATATCAGGGTATAGGCTAAGGTACACTAGGTCAAGCACATATGTATACCATATATATATATATATATATATATATATATATATATATATATATATATATATATATATATATTTTTATATATATATATATATATATATATATATATATATATATATATATATATATATATATATACAATAACATATATATATATATATATATATATATATATATATATATATATATATATATATATATATATCCTCTCATAAAAATACATATATCCTCTCAAAAAAAAATACATACATATATATATATATATATATATATATATATATATATATATATATATATATATATATATATATAAAATTATATATATAAAAAAAAAATATATATATATATATATATACATATAGGGCTGCAAATGAGCCAAGCCGTTCTCAAGCTGCTCGAAGCTCGGCTCGATAAAAGCTCGTTTGAGCTTGGTTCGTTTAGTAAACAAGCTAAGCTCAAGCTTCATTTTTTTAGCTCGTTTAATAAACGAGCCATGCTCAAGCTTAGAAATACTCGGCTCGTTTGAGCTCGCGAGCTAGCTCGTATATAAGCTTGCGAGCTGGCTTGTTTAGAAGCTCGTTTAGGAGCTTGTTTCGAAGCTCATTTATTCTTTGTTAAATTTTAATTTTATATATGTTTGTTTAACAATATAGTTGTGTGCATTATATATTTATATCTTCTTAATAGTTGACATTAAGGAAGTTTTTTAATTAAATTTTATAAATAAATTGTTAGTATTACATGTACTTGAATTCAAACCTAACTAGCTTAAAATTGAGATAGTTAAGCTTGAAATCAAGCTTAATGAGCTTTAAAGAGCGAGCTTGAAATCAAGTTTAACGAGCTTGATTTTGAGCTTATCGAGCTTATTTATCAAGCTTGAATCAAGCTTGCTTATCAAGCCAAGCTCAAGCTCAAACCAAGCCAAGCTCAAGCTTAATATAAACAAGCTCAAGCTAAGCTCAAGCTCTAAAATAAAAAACTTATCTAGCTCAAGCTCGAGCTCGAGCTCGATTAATCCTAGTCAAGCTTGCAAAAGCTTGGCTCGGCTTGGCTCATTTGCAGCCCTATATACATATATCCTCTCAAATCCAAATATAGCAAGCCCCTACATGTGTCCCTATATGTGTCCAAGGGTCGTGTCAGTGTCCAAACAACTGCACAGACAGTAGGTGTGTACGGAATGGAGGAGGAGGAGGAGGAGGAGGGAGAGGAGTTAATTAGGTTAGGGTTTACCTGAGCTCGAGGAGGAGGAGCTCGACGGAGAGGTAGGGGTCGCCGGAGGGGGAGGGAGTCGTCGGAGGGGTAGGGGTCGTCGGAGGGGGAGGGAGTCGCCGGGGGGGGGGGGGGGGGAGTCGCCGGGGGCGGGAAGGGGAGCTCGAGTGAAAATTGGAATTTTCGAGTGAGGAGAAAAAATGAAACGCTGTGCCCTAAGTAAAAATGTTAGCGACATCAAGAGAGGTCGTCGCTAACCGTCACAAACTTTTAATAGATGGCGACATATTTTAATAATATGTCGCTGAACGTCACTATTCAGCGACGTAATTTAACTCCTGTCGCTGAATGTCGCAAGTCAGCGACGTTTTGCGATGTTTATATAAAGGAGTCGCTATATTCCATAGTTAGTGACGGATTTTTATGCCGTCGCTAAATTACGTCGCTAATAGATGATATTTTAGTAGTGTCTTATCCTTTGGCAACCGCACCAGATCATAAGTGGAGTTGGCTTATAAGGAATTAACCTCCTCCTGTATAGCCTCCATCCACTCATGCCTATGTTCGTCGTCCATAGCCTCTGCAAAACTTTCGGGCTCTCCTCCGTCAGTTAATAACACATACTCATCTGGTGAGTATCTCGTAGATGGTCGATGCTCTATGTCGCTCCTTCTCAACGGAACCACTGGTGCTGGCTGTATATCAACTGCCTCCTCCTCTTCAGAAACTACCTCCCCGGCATGCTCATCCTTCTAAGGGTTACCTTGACCACCATCAGCAGGCTGATGATCAAGGTTGGGAGCAACTCCATATACCGGCTCCCCCATAACTGGATCCTCTGCGATGCCCTCTGGAAACTGCTCGAAGCAAAATGACCCTAACTCAGGCAATTCCTCGGTCTCAGAAGGCATCTCGGAATCCTGAGTGTTGGTCATAGTCTGATCCTCGACCAATACCATGTCCCTGCTTCTGTTGAGCTTTCTTCCCACGGGGTCGTAGAGTCTATAGCCAAACTCATCCCGACCGTAGCCGACAAAAATGCATCGCCTCATCTTCGGCTCAAGCTTGGATCTCTCGTCCTTTGGTACATGCACAAAGGCCTTACAACCAAACTCTCGAAGGTGATTGTATGACGGCTCTGTGCCATACCATACTTTATCAGGCACATCACCCTACAAAAGAGCACTAGGAGATAAATTAATAACATAAGCAGCTGTGTAAGGTACCTCATCCAATAGCTGTCCGACAAGTTTGCTTCTGAAAGCAAATACCGTATCCTCTCCATCAGCATCCTGTTTATGCGCTCCGTTACACCGTTAAGCTGCGGTGTCTTTGATGGAGTATTCTGATGTCGTATCCCTTGCTTTCTACAATAAGCATCAAAGGGACCAATATACTCGCCGCAATTGTCGGACCGAACATATAGCAGCTTCTTGCCCGTCTTCCTATCAACAGAGGCCTAAAAATCTTTGAAAGTGGGCAGCACCTAATCCTTGGTCTTTAAGGCATAGACCCAAACCTTCCTGGAACAATCATCAATAAATGTCACAAAATAAGACGCACCACCAATAGATTTTATCTTCATAGGACCGCAGACATCCGAGTGAATGAACTCGAGCAACGCCAGCTTGCTTGAATTTGGGTGACTTTGGAAAGACACCCTATTTTGCTTTCCTGCTAAATAGTGCATGTACTTCTCCAATTTTGTAGACTTTAGCCCTGAAATCACCTTCTTGTTCACCAAGTAGCTCATCCCCTTCTCGCTGATATGGCCGAGCCGCCTGTGCCACAACTCGGTAGACGCATCACTGACTACGTTCACCTCATGTGCCCCTTGTACGCTTCCCTCCATATAGTAGAGTTCGAACTTCTTGCTTTATCTGGCAATCACCATCGAACCTCTAGAAAGCTTCTGTTTTCCATAAATAAATTGGCGACTCTGCTGGGGAAAGCTGTCTCCTCCAACAAGATAGCAACAACTCAATACGATACTTCATCGATCGGCTCGACGAAGAAAGTGATGGTCGTACAATTCGACCAATCTACTTACGAAGAAATGCTCAAAGCGAAGGAGGGCCGAACTGCTTCCTCCGCTCTTCCTGCTGCCAAGAAGAAGGGACGCTCTGTCTATGTCCCTAAGTCTTCTTCGACGGCCCGAGATGCTTCTGTCACTTCTCACGCTGACAAGAACACGTCTCTAACTTCAACGAAGCACGCCTCGGTTTCTCTGAACACGGCAACAGTGGCTTCTCCTAGTCACGCTGACAAAGTGGGTTCTTTAACTAAGTCAGCGTATCCAAGGAAAACCATCTCTGGACATGTCAAAGTCTCTTCTCCTTCTACCCTTACGACAGCAGTCGGCTCTTTAGCCATTAATGACTCTGTGCATATGGCAGTCAAAGGGCAGCGTACGGCAAAGGCGGCGTACAACAAAAGCCAACAGCAGACAGCGTACGTTAAGCCAAAGCCAGCGTATGCTAGTAGAAAGGCAGCGTATGACCAGAATTCTAAACTGAAGTCAGCGTATGCCAACCAATACAGTCCTTTGACTGTTTCTCAAAATAAGGATGGGGGTTCTCTTCCACAGAACATACAAATAATTCTCCCACAAATTACACATCTTGTGCCAACCAAGGAGAAAGACTCTTTAGTCAACTCCTCTACTCCTATGGTCTTTACCTCTGGAGTTAATTTGACTAGTACTTTTACTAGATCAAACAAAGGAAAACGCCTTTTGGCTACTTCCTCTAAAGATGGATTATTACCGACTCCTAGTCGGAATAATGTCCATCTTCCTTCTCTCAAAATTTTTCGATCTGAGAAAGGTAAGTTACAAGTATTCAAGACTGATACCAAAGTCATATCTCCTACGGATCTTCGTAACAAACTTAACCAGAATCATCTCAATTCCACTTCCTGTATAAAGAAGCCTTATCAAACTGAGACAAGTATACTAGACCCTGATGCAGAATATGCCAGGAACTATGTCGCTCAAATTAATCAGTCTTTATACACTCAAGAACCGAGAAGACAGAAAAATAAAAGACAAGTTTCTACACAGAAACTATCTTCAAGTACTTTCCAATCTGTTCCTACAGATCTCCGGGAACATTTGCAAAACAAACGGAGAATCGATACTCCATCTGGCTATGACATTGCTCATATTTGCCATGAAAAGCATGGTTGCAATTTCCAACCTCGGATTGTGATTCAGTGTTGTTGTTCACCAAAAAGACGATCTATTTTCGAACGGATTCAATATGAACCAATACTGGACGAAGACGAACCTCTCTATGCTTCTGTCAACATGACCTCCAAAAATATTGGGGGTAGAATACGATCGGATGCTATGTCAGATTCTGAAGATGGTGTTTACCTCGGCACCCGATCCAGGACCGGAGCCTCTACCAGAGTCTCTTCTTCTTCTCATCCAATTGATAATCCGGAGATCATAGAGGACTTTCTTGGAGAGTCCAACTTTCCAGTATTGACTCCCGTAAATAACCCTGGGAAAGATACTGACTCTCACAGCGATGATTCAGAACAGACTGTTTTATCGTCTATTCCTCGAACGATTACCACTTATATGGTAGACGGCAATCATGAACCTTCGACTAGCACTGAAGCTCATGAACAGAGGATTTCTTCCTTGGAACAACAGTTGCGAGCTATGGCAGATACATTGAATGCTATGCATACTCGTATGCAAGCTCAGCATCAAACTCAGCAAGTCCAACAAGCAGCACCACCAGTGGTATTAAATACTCCTGTTGCCCCAAACCCGGAACCCTCTACTATTCTGGGGGTACAATCTAATGTTCCTGTACAACCCACTCCAAGTCAGTCCGGAGCTGGGGGTGGTACATATGCTGTAGTCCCTCCTCCCAATTACACTCAACAAGCTACAACTCCACAGTCTTTCGGAGTTGTTACTGAAGAATTAAGGAATCTCCGAACTCAATTTGAGGCATTCAAATAGAAGGATGGTTTACAAAGATTGGGTATCAAGCAACCTTATCCAATAGAATGGAAGCAAGTATCATATCCCCCAAAATACAAACCTCCGACCATCTCATTCTTTGATGGGACTACCTCCCCAAGTCAGTTTATTAATCACTTTGAGGTAATGACTGATCAGTTGCAACCAAGCGATGCCCTCCTCACTCGGGTATTCGTCGGATGTCTCAAGGGAACGGCTTATGAATGGTATAGAAGTCTCCTTGATGGGTGCATTACCTCATTTGCCGGTTTCAAACAAATGTTTCTGGAACGGATCTATGAAGGGCTCAATGACATGACTATGTCTGCTCTTATAAGAATCAAACAGAAAAATAATGAAACTACTGAGGACTTCATTGAAAGATTTCGAAGAGAAGCCCTCAAAATGCCTCTTGGAACTCCCGATGCTGTTACTATCGATACTTGCAAGTCGAATCTCTTACCAATCATCAGCATGTGACAGGATCCACTCAGTTTCAAGATTGGCCTTCGTTCATCGTCAGTGCCAAAGCTGCCGAAGTCAGTGCTGAGACCTTCAAAGGCCTGGGGGTACAAATGGCTCCCAAAGAATCAAATCAGAGTGCTAGCAATAGTGCTCGACCCAACAATCGTAAAGGAAAAGAGGCTCTTGAAGTCAATCTCCAGAGCAATAGCCAGGAGACAAAGACTACTCAAACTATTCCAGCTCCAACAAATCAACAACAGAGACCTCCTCGACCGAAGGAAGAGTATTCTTTCGACGATGACGATGTTCAGGGTATCTTTGAATGCTTGCTCAAAGGTAACAAAATTCAATTGCCAGAAATTAAAAAGCCTGATGAAGCCAACAAGATGGATCACCCAAAATACTGTCCATATCATAGAATACTGGGTCATACAATCCGATCTTGCTATATATTAAAAGGAAAGATCCCGAAAATGATTAAATCAGGAGCTGTAACACTGACACCTAAAGACAAGACAGTCACAGCAAATGTGATCTCAATGCAGTTCGGTGACTTCCCTCCGTTAATGGTGGAAAGTGGGATTGTTCCTATCCCCAAAACAACTCTTGAAGTTGTGAACATCCCACCAGCACAGAATGAAGGACTTGTTCCTGTCACAACTAAGAAGGAAGAAATCATGTAGATTCATCCAGATTTAATGACGGAGTTCGAGACATCTTTCTCTTCTCCTCGGAAGACTCCTTTGTCTAAAAAGAAGTCTGGGAAGACTAAGTCGTGTAATGTGACCTCTAGTATTACACCCAATCTTTCTCTAACCCCTACTTTCATCTTGGCAGGAAATTCACCCCCTACGGAGGTAAAAACTGTACCTAAAGTTGAAGAAAGATACAAGCATGCATTCCACCTATATAGTTCACAATCTCGTGAATTAATGGCGAAGATGGGTTATGATCTAGCCACTACTCCTGGTTTGGACTCAGGCAAAGGACTCCGAGCAGCTTTAGCCATCACTTTGAGACATAATCAATCTCGCGTTGGCCTTGGTTTCTGGAATGAAGCTATCATCAAACACAAAAGAACCAAGAACAAAATGAAGAATTGCAACATGGTTTCGATAAACCCTGAACCTGAGCCTGAAGGCGAAGTTCTTGCTGGAACTCGGTCAGGAAAAATATATCTGAAAGATTATGCTAAAATTCCTGAAGAAACTCCTGATGTCCCTCCGGTTACAACACCAATCTCTAATGAAGAACCTTCTAATGTTTCTGTTGAGACGGTTCCTTCTAAACCAACAGCAGCTGACAAAGGCAAACAACAAGTCCGCTTCGACAAACCATTGAAGAAGTCATCTCCTACAGGACTTAAAAAGCCTTATAATTTTGATATATTGGCTCAACTAGCCAATACACCAGCTAAATTGTCAATCTTCGAGCTCTTACGCCTCTCTAAAGAGACTCGAGAAACTCTGAGTGAAGCACTGTTGCAAGCAAAAACCTGCCTAATTCTCCTCAAGAAGTCGGAAACAGAACCAGTCTCTCGTCTTCATTTCCATAATATATTGGAATTAATTCCAAACATTACCTTTACGCAGGACGATATGCTGCTAGAGGATAATCGACATGACCGTCCTTTATATCATACATGATATATCAATTCCATGAAGGTTGATCGTCTACTGATTGATCCAGGATCCGCTCTCAGTATTATGCCAAAAACTATGCTAGATGCACTGAAGATACCCGTGCATAGTCTTTCCAGTACTATCACTACCATCCTGGGATTCAATCAAGGAAAAAGTGAGCCTTTGGGCAAGATTCGCCTCAAATTTCAAATAGGTGATCTTCGCACTAAGGTTACTTTTTACATCATCGACAATCATGGCTGCTCATATAATGCTCTATTGGGGAGACCATTCTTGCATGAACATAATGTTGTTCCTTCAACTCTTCATCAATGCTTCAAATATGTTGATGATAATGGAGAGGTTCAAAAGAAAGTTGCAGATCTCTATCCATTCAAAGTAGTTGAAGCTTACTTCAATGACGCTCCCATGTACAAAGATGAATACTCAAAAGTCTTGCAAGCTATGGATAACGACGATGAGATATCAAAAGTTGACACCTTTGTTATTCCTGTAAAAGGGCGTATCACTCATCCGCAGTCTCTTAAACCAGCTGAAGAAGATTTACTGATAATTCCTGTCAGTGGACATACCACTTCATCACTTTCCCAAGTTCCACAAAGCTCACTGATAATTCCTATCAGTGGACGTACTACTGCATTGTCTTCCCAAGCTCCACAAAGTTCGCTGATAATTTCTGTCAGTGGACGCACCACTCCCCTTCCATCTTCTCAAGCTAAACCAGATACTCAAGTCATTCCGGTCAGTGGACGTACTACTTATCCATGATCTTCTTCAAGGGAGCTCACCTCTTCTGAGCCTTTTGTTATTGATCTTAATCGAAACAAAATTTCTGATCGCTCTTCTTCTCCCCCTTTAGTCATTAATTTGACTAAGTCTGATAAGGCTCAGCCTTTTTTTGTAAATACAACATCTAATATTAATGAAGCATCTCATTTACAGTATATTGATGTCTGTAATTATGTACAAAGTTATTTACAATTGCTAGATAGCTTAGAGCCACTAACTATAGGAGTTATTCAAACTCTTCACACAGAAGTATCATTAGAGTCTATACAAAGATCATACTTCGTGGTTCCTATTAGAAAGTTAGGAGAAAATCCAATATTCTTCTATAAAGGACCTCAGAATCCTCCTAACTTGGAAGAAGATGACAAAAACGACGATACTGGAAGATTACAACTACGTCGTTATAGTCAGCAGTCCAAAAATATCATCAAGAATATGGGTTATGACTTCAGAACCAGTCTCAATAATGGAAAAGGAAGAAGAATGCCTGTTCGAATTCCTCTATTAAAATACGGAAGGACAAAATGTGGTTTAGGTTACATTGCTCCTACCCCCATTATCAACGCAGTCCATGAGGATTCAGAATCCGATGGAGACGAACGATCTGAATCTTCCGATTCCCTCTCTTGGAATGCTGACACAAGCATTGGCGATCTTCATCGTTCTATTTTATCCATCAATATGGTTTCTGCTGATGGCCAGCAAGAAAATGATGAAGATGAGGACGATTTTGAAATATCACCCGAATCAGAACAATGGGCTCAAAGATTAGATAACCAATGAGAATTCAGGTTCAAGCAAAGAGAACCTCCCACTGAAGATAAACTGATCCAAATTGATATTGGTGAAGAGGGGTCCCCTAAACCAATATTCATCAGCGAAAGTCTTTCAGAAACAGACAAGCAAGACATGATCAAGCTTATTCATGATTATATCGATGTCTTCGTCTGGAGCTATGAGGATATGCCAGGACTAGATCCGAAGATAGCAACTCACAAACTTAATATCATGCCAAATGCTAAATCGGTCAAACAACAACAACGACGATTTCGTCCAGACATTATGGATGCAATTGAAGCTGAAGTCAACAAGCTTATGGCTTTCGGATTTATTAGAGAGGAACAACATCCTAAATGGGTGGCTAACATCGTTCCTGTCCTCAAAAAGACCGGCAAGATCCGAGTCTGTATAGACTTTCGCGATCTCAATGCGGCTTGTCCGAAAGACGAGTTTTCTCTTTCAATTACCGACGTCATGATCGATAACACATGTGGTTTCGAACGAATGTCATTCATGGATGGGTATTCGGGGTACAATCAAATCAAAATGTTTCCAGATGACGAGAAATATACTTCCTTCAGAACGCCGATCGATACATACTGTTATACAGTGATGTCGTTTGGTCTCAAAAATGCAGGAGCAACATATCAGCGAGCAATGAGTACTATATTCTGCGAACATCTCCGAAAAATAGTCGAATGCTATGTTGATGATATTGCAGTCAAAAGTCGACCAAAGGAGGATCATATCCAAGATTTGAAGACTATCTTTGATTTAATGCGTCAGCATCAACTTAAAATGAACCCTACTAAGTCCTTCCTGGGTGTCTCTAGTGGCAAATTTCTCGGCTTCGTCATTACCGCTAAAGGTATACACGTGGATCCTGAGAAGATCAAAGCCATTCAAGAGATGCGTCCTCTACGCACCTTAAAAGAGCTACGAGGATTTCAAGGAAGAATTGCTTATATCAGGAGATTCATTTCCAACTTATCAGGACGCTGCAGACCATTCAACAAACTTCTGAAGAAAGGTGTATCTTTCGTCTGGAACGAAGAATGTCAAAAAGCATTTGACGATATCAAACAGTATCTCATGAACCCTCCGATTTTGGTACCTCCCGTCTCGGGAATACCATTCCTTCTATATGTTCGAGCCATGGATCATTCTCTCGGTGCATTACTCGCCCAGAAAAATAAAGATGGCCATGAACAGGCTATTTATTATCTCAGTCGCATAATGACAGGTGCTGAACCGCATTATTCTCCAATCGAGAAAGAATGCCCAGCATTAATGTTTGCTGTTCAAAAGACGCGACATTATATTATCGATCAAACAATTCATATCATTTCCAGAGTGAATCCCATCAGGATTATGATGAAGAAACCCGGTATTCTTAACTCCATACTAGCTAATTGGGAAATCTTGTTAGCTCAATACGACATGCATTATATTCCTCAGAAGTCAGTTAAAGGACAGGCTCTTGCTGATTTTCTGGCAGCTCATGCGGTTCCAGAAGATTCTAAATTATATGATGAGATTCCAGATGAAGTTCTGGATTCAAATCTGATTTCTGAAGAAACTCCTACCTGGCGTCTATTCTTTGATGGAGCATCTAGAATAGGTCCTAATGGCGATATTGTCGCTGGAGTTGGGATTGTTCTCGTATCCCCAGAAGGACTAACTATTCAGAGGGCTTATTCTCTGGATCAATCGTGTTCAAACAATATAGCCGAATACAATGCGTTGCTCATCGGTCTTCAACTTGCTAAACATCTGGATATTCAATATTTAGAAGTTTATGGAGACTCCAAGCTTATTGTCAATCAGATCAGAGGAACGTATGAAGTCCGTCATCAGGATTTGATACCTTATCATCGAGCAGCACTCTCTATGGCATCCTCCTTTGAAGGTTTCTTTATTGAACATGTTCGACGAGCCTATAATGCAGAAGCCGATGCTTTGGCTAATCTAGCCGCTGTGTTAGCCATACCAATCAGACGTCAGCAAGTGATAGTGGTTTATAACAGAGAACTATTCTATGTTGAGAATAATTTGGCTTTGGGTTTTCCCCACAATCCAGACAAAAATTATTTCAACCTTGATGAACTTTCCTCCAACCTTAATACCGGATTAAAGTTTGATAGAATGTCCTCGTCTTCTTCCGATTCTACTATGGAATATGTTTTTTCTAACAAAACAGAAGCCATAACTGAAGACTGGAGACGTCCGTTTTTAGACTTTGTGTTGTATGACATACTTCCCGATAATCCGAGCGAAGCAGCGTCTATCCGACGTCGATCTCTCAGATTCTATTATAATCATACAACGAAGACACTATATCGTCGGTCCTATGACGGTCTTCTCCTCCGATGCATCGCTGGTGAAGAAGCGCAACAGATAATTCGTGAAGCACATGATGGTGTCTGCGGAGCCCATCAACCAGGTCCTAAACTTCAAGATCGTATCCGACGTATGGGTTATTATTGGCCCACGATGGTGGCTGACGCTATTCAATATGCTCGAAAATGTAAATCCTGTCAAATTCATGCAGACTTTATCCATCAACCGTCAGAATTCTTACACCCAACAGCGGCATCATAGCCCTTTGAGGCTTGGGGCATGGATGTCTTTGGTCCTATCAACACACCATCATCAAAAGGACATCGGTTTATTCTAGCAATAACCGATTATTTTTCCAAATGGGCTGAAGCAATCCCGTTATCTGAAGTCAAAGCTTCCAATGTCATCAACTTCGTCAAACATCATGTCATTTATCGATTTGGTGTTCCTCGGCGTATTATTCATGATAACGGACCGCAGTTCGTCAGTCAGAAATTTACTCGATTCTGCGACGACCATCGAATCAATAATTTAGCTTCTACAGCATATAATCCAGCAGCTAATGGATTGGCAGAAGCTTCCAATAAAACGATCATCAAACTCTTGAAAAAGTTCATTTCTTCCAACAAACGCAACTGGAGCGAGAAGCTTGGTGAATGTTTATGGGCATACCGTACCACAGTTCGCAATGCGACTGGATGTACACCTTTCTCTTTGGTATATGGGTGTGAAGCTGTTCTTCCCCTTGAGATCAAGTTTCTTTCTCTGAGAATCACAATCTCCAATGAACTTACAACAGAAAATAATGATCGTCTTCGACTTCAAGAGTTAGAAGCTCTAGATGAAAAGCGATTGTATGCTCAACAAAATATCGAGCTGTATCAGGCCCGAATTGCAAAAGCTTTTAACCGGAAAGTGAAAGTCAGAGCATATCAGAAGGGAGAACTGGTCCTTACCGTCAGACGTCCTATGACTATGACGCATATGAGCAAAGGCAAATTCGACGCGAAATGGGAAGGCCCATTCGTAGTAAATAAAGTCTTCTCTAATGGAGCATATCAGCTTGCCTCTATGGACGGTAAAATCACGATGATGCCTATCAATGGCAAATTCTTAAAGAAATATTTTGTATAAATTTCATCAATATATAATATTTTTATTATTCCCCAGCAAATATAAAATCAGAGTTAACTCTTCCCTACAAAAGTTATCTCGATATCGTTATCCCCAGCGGAAACTGATATTCTACCACGTATCATCTTCCCAGAGAATTTGATATTATGTCTTATTAGATCCCCAGTGGATTTAATAAAGATCTCATATAGAAAATCACGTCCATATTACCTCTAAATTTTCTATCTCAATATCATATTTTCTATTCTATGAAAATGATATCTAGTCTTTTGATTTCCGAGTTCAAAGATCATGGAAAATAGAGTCCAAAGATATCTTTATATCTGAATTCTGTTTTCTCTAATCAGTATTAAACTAAAATTATCTTTGGTTTAATATCATTTGATAGAATTACAAAGGTCATTTGTATATTCTATTATATTGAAATATGTCATGTATTATTTACCTCTGAACATGTTTTCTACAAAAATATCATCCACAGAATTGAAATCAAGTCAAGATATTCATTTCTTCAATCAAAGTTAAAATATTGGTTATAAGTGGGTATCAAAAATTCAACACATGAAAAATGTAAAAGGTCTATTTAGGTGGAGTAATTATCTCCTGAATACGAACAATTACATTATTCATCTTTTCTTCATGAGCTTTGTGGATTTGCTCTGCTGCTTCAACTCCAACCATTCGTTGGTCATAATCCGCGATAATAAAGCTACGACGGTTTGTTTCTTCAATCTGGTTAGCCTGCACCAGTTCCCGCTCTTGCTGTAAAAGTTGGTAGCGTTCAACTTCAGATATACGAGCAGTGGCAATCTCCGATTGCTCTTTTTCCATGGAGGCAATTCGCTCCTGAAGACGAGCCAGCTCCTCTTTCAACTCCTTAAGCTCTTCAGCTTTTGAAGCTTCATCTTTCCCCAGACGCTCCATATTCTGACGAGTGGTTATTATTTCTTCATCTTTCGCTATTAACTCTTCAGAAGACAGAGCAAGAAATTCCTTCAAAGCAGTGTGCTGAGCTTGAGCTTCATTTTCCAATTGGGCAATCTCAGCTGCAGTCAAAGACTTAATATCCTCCTTTTTGATCTCCCAGTATTTATGGATGGTTGCTTCTAAATCATTCAGGAGATGCTCAAAGAAGACACACTGGGTCTCATAACCAGCCTGTCTCAAAGCTAAAAGCGGGAAATTAATCGCCGCTCGAAGACTCGAAAAAGGCATAGTTTCATCTTTCATAAGTCGCCTTGAGAAAGTATCCAGGTATGAATAAATAATATCTGAATACATCCCCATGACCTTTGCTATCCCTGTTTCAAAACCGGGAGTCGCTGCAACTGTAAAGGAAGGAGCTGGAGGAGCCTCTATTCTGGGAGCTGAAGTGGGTGCTTTTGGGGAACTAGGCAAATGTGAACTCCCCTCACCCATATCAGTCTGGACAAGTGGGGCTTGAGTCGAACTCATTGCCGGTGCAGTTCCTACAACTGTTGGAATTAAAGAAGCAAGATCAAAATTACAAAGACAATAAAGCAAGGAAAAGACAAAACTTTGCTGAATGAAATATTACCTGGAGCTGGTTCGTATTCTGTTTTCTTTGGATCATTCAGCCCAGCTCGTAGTCTGTTCAGAGTGCTTTCTGACACTGGATTTATTTCACTGCTGTCCGCCCCAGAAGTACTCAGAACTTGAACTTCTATTTCTAGATGTTTCTCCGGCTCTGGAGTCAACCCTGAATGTTGACCAAGTATCTTCAGTACATCAATTGGAGTTTTAGATGGTGACTCATCGTCTATCTCCATGTCTTCTTCTTCAAAGGAACGAGATGAAGGTTCATAGTCAACCTGTTCCTCGTCACTCTTATTGCTCTCCGAAACTTCAGCAATTGGCTTGAGAGTAGTGGCTTCCTTCACTGATTCTCCCGAAATCAGTAAGTCATTAGCTGTGTTAGTCTGATTTTCGGCCTCTACCGCGGGTTGACTAATCACCTGCGCATCATCGGCCGTTGGCGGAATCGACTCCATATCAGAAGGCATAGATGATCCAGCAGGTTTAGGCACATCTTCTTCAATGGGTTCTGTCTTTACAGAAAAAGCAAAGGCAGCTTGCTTTTCTAAAGCCAACCGCTCGGCACGATTAGTAGGACTCTCTGCATCGAGACAAATCACGGATTTAGTCTTTGAAACTATTACTTTCCTTCCTATTCTTTTTGTTAGCGGAATAGTAGGATAATCATCTTTGGAGACACTACCTGCTTCGTCCGTATCTCTGATTCGTCTTCCACGATTACGAGCCTCTGCCCGAGTAACCCTTTTTGGAGCAGGCCCAGAAGCCTTCTTGCCCCGCTTCCTTTTTGGTGTACTGTCGGCAGATACATTCTCTTCGGCACTTCCAGTGGGTACATGTAATGGCTGATGAAGTTCATCAGAGAAGAAAGTCTCTAAAACTTCATCATCAACTTCATCATTAGCCAGAGGATCTTCTTGGTCATGACAATCTCTTGGCAGAGCTGATTTGGTTAATCTTTTTTCAACATGGATAAAGCTTCTACCTAAGATGCTGAATTTTTCATCAAAGATATTAGCCGATACATAGAATTTGGCATAAGACGCCAATATTCTAGCTCCTCTCTGATAAGTAACCGGATCTGGCATAGAAAAGGTAGCTCCGGTACCTTTAGCAATATAGTATATCCAAGCTCTGGCGCCATCGATTAATCCGCCTTGGTAGCCGAAACATGTCGTTGCATTTCCCACATGTAACTGATCATAACCAAATTGTCGTGCAAACCTACTCGGAAGATATGGCTCCAGATAAGTGATGTTGTCACGGCGGCAGATTATGTATGATGGCCTGATTCTCTTCAGCCATTCATGTTGAATATCATCCAACTCATTGGCACCAATGCCATCAATCAATTTCCCAGGCATAGTTTCATAACCAACACGTGGAGGAACATAAGTGAAGCTCCATAATTCTCTCCTGTTTAATATGGTTCTACAATCTGTCAGAGTGTCATATTTCCACTTGGGTGTGTGACTGTATCTTTCCAAAAAGGTATCATCTGGTCTAGCCATTCCGACATTCATGAGAGATTCGAAATGGAGGAGCAGCCACCCAAATAAATATGTAAAGGGCATTTCTACCCGGGGAAAGGTTGTGAGCTTCTTCTTCGCCAATTCAAACATCCTGTCTGTATATGCCGTTAAGCCAGCATTCAGACGACATGTCATTGCTGTCAGTAAATCCATCTTGTACCCGAAAGTCAGACGGACTGCTGCAAACACAACTCCTCTGTGCATCCTGTCTGCTGAACAGGTGCCAGGTACTACAAATTTTCTCAGCCAGAGGGATATAAATCCGGCCAGATGACCTTCAGCAGATAATTCCCGGCTACCTTGCTTTATATAGGTCTCCAACCTATCACCAGCTTTGTAGGTGCCTTCGTCTTCTTCAATGAAGATGTCGTCATGAGTGGTGTCCCGGATTAGTTTGTCAATCTCAGCTTGACTCAGGGGTTTAAATTTACCGACATATTGATCAGTCTTCTTCTTCTTTTGAACTTCGTCAGTGCGGCCTTGAAATAAATAGGCCATCCACTTAGAAGAATAACAGTTGGAATCTCCTTCTCCACCTTGTCCTTTATAAAAAGCCTTACATATACTGTAATGGCACATTAATTCTTCAAATACATGAAGAACCAGTAGGTTGGCATCGAAGATTTTATTCATTTCATCAATGAAAGGAATATACTCTTCATATGGCAAATCTCCTATTGGCAGCTGAGAAATATGTGCCATCTCATGGAGGGCGAATCCCATCTCGCCTCTGAGAGTCATGAAAGTGCCAGTACGGTAATTATACCTTTCCGCTAATGCTAAGAACAAATCAGGGTTTGGCCTAAAACCATAAGCGGTACACTTGATGGCATTATATAGGCCTATTACCTTTAACTGTTCCCCAAAGTTTTTCAGAATCCATCTTACAAGAGCAGTCCATCTGGTATTTTCCGGGTTCACCAGACCAGTAAGCCTCATAGACTATTTTGGGTAAACAGCATTTTCCAGCTGAACAAATTCATTTGCAAAGATTGGGACTCTAACTGGCCTCAGAAGTGCCGAGTCCTCAGGAGGAATGGTTGCTGGCAGCAGTCCTCGCAAAACTGAGACATGTGGTTCAGTACCACTACGGAATCTTCCTTGACGATATCCTATCCATCCAGCTTTTGCTTGACGGGATGGAGTGATATCCCACTTCATTTGCCTTTGATGACTCGTGTGGAATAAGCGAGCTATGTTGATGCTTTTGGATAAACCAGTCAGATACATTGGCTGATTCGCATCACCATCTCTATAATATGAGTATGACACTTTATCAAGAACAGGCTGGGAGTTTATATCAATAGCATCTCCAAAAAGAAATGCTGGCTTCGAGTGGGTAGCACTATCCACACTCTGTAGAGGTAGTCCATTCATCAAATTCAGCAAGGTGTCATTCTCCTGATTTGTCAGAAGAGCTATCCTGGTGGAAGGTCCATCGAATTGAGGAAACGGACATATGATAGGTCACTTTTATAATTGTTTCCTACACATCCTTCAAATTGTGCCTCCTGAGCCAGAATATCCATTGCAAAAGAAGAATAAGACGTTAGAAATCTTCAACATCAAGAGATGACAAAGATCAATATACGCTCAGTTTATCCTAAGCGTATGACAGACTCAAAGTTTAACATACGCTCAGTTTATCCTAAGTGTATAATAGAATCAAAGTTCAACATACGCTCACTCTATCCTAAGCGTATGACAGACTCAAAGTTCAACATACGCTCAGTCTATCTTAAGCGTATAGCAAGTTCAAAGATCAACATACGCTCACTCTATCCTAAGCGTATGATGGATTAAGAGATCATTTTTACGCTCGGTCTATCTTAAGCGTATGATAAATTTTAAAGTTCAGTTTATGTTCAGCTTGAGTGTATCAGCATATGGTTGAAAAAGATGATCATCAAAAAAATACGCTAACACAGGAGTTAGCGTATCTCAATGAGACAACTTGACATAGCGTATTCTTTCAAAGATAGCGTATTTTGACATTTCTATCAAAGATACGCGTATCTTACAGAATACGCTCCAAACATATTCTTCGTATAAACGAAAAATATGGAATACGGCTAAACCCTAAAGAGGAAAGCGTATTTTCTAACGTATTTGACCCTAAAAAGGGGATACGTTTTATGATCTTGTTCTAACCAGAGCCCTAAATAGGGGATAGTTACTGTTCATCATCTCCATCCTTACCATAGAGGGGCTTCAATGGGCGTTCACTTCGTCGGATACGCTCATCAGTAGTCTTCTTAGCAGCGGCGGCGGCAGGTTGAGATGACTCCGCAGGAGCCTTCCCCTTTCCCTTCGCAGCAGCGTCGACCTTGAACGCCATTGATGAAGATTGAGTTGAAGAAGAGGAAGTTTGAGTTTTGGGGCTTTTTCTCTCTCGAAGGCAAATGCAAAAGTAAAGAAATGAATTAGGTTTTGAGAGACCTATTTATAGAAGAAAAGAGAAGTCTAAACGGCGGCCGTTCTTTAAACAGAATCCCTAAAGATTTGCACTGATATGGAGGAAGATAACAAACTCATGCCAGCGTGTCAAGACTTATTCCCACTTTAAGTTCAAAGTAATTTCGAACTTTTGAAATTCATAAAGTTCAAAAACTTTGAAGGGGGTCTTGTAGGGTGTGAAAAATTATGACACGTTGACATGAGACTCAGCCAAAGCCATACGCTTAAGGCCATACGCTCAGCAAAAGCCGTACTCTCAAAGGCCATACGCTCAGCTAAGGCCATACGCTCATCCAAAGGCCGTACGCTCAGAAAATATTTTATTATTTCTTGAATGTCAGCACAGCATACATTTAATGGAAGATGAATCTGACACTTCATCTTTCGTACAAAGACAGCTGCCCTATAAAGATTAACCGTCGGATGGGTTTTCGAGAATTGATTTTTGTCTCTTACGAGGACAGCTCATCAGCCATCATAAATGTACAGCCATCATTACTGTCATTTCTGACAGTCTGTCAGCCATCATATCTGCAGCACGACGCTCGAGAGATATTAGAAGATATGGCATATTTGAGAAGATTGAGGACAGCCACGTGTTTACTTCTTTAATGCTCAACCAAGTGAGCGTATGGACTCCATACGACTCTTTGCCAATCAAGTGAGCGTATGGACTCCATACGACTCCTTGCCAATCAAGTGAGCGTATCGACTCCAAACGACTCCTTGCCAATCAAGTGAGTGTATAGACTCCATACGACTCCTTGCCAATCAAGTGAGCGTATAGACTCCATACGACTCTTTGCCAATCAAGTGAGCGTATGGACTCCATACGACTCCTTGCCAATAAAGTGAGCGTATGGACTTCATACGACTCCTTATCAATAAAGAGAGCGTATCAGCTTTATGTGGCTCTATACTGTCCAAGTCAGCGTATACAAGACATGTGCCTTCAAAAGCTAGCGTATGACTCCTCTTCAACAAAGACAGCGTAGCACAGCAAATGCATTCAAGATGATTTTAAATGTACAGTCAACACACGTTCTCACGTGTCCTGTACTCAGTTACCCACTTATTCAAAAATTATGCAACGTGGCATCCATGCCATTAATCTCTCCTAGATATATTCCACTACTTTCAACCGCACTCTAATGTGTCTCCACCAGAATTTGCCACGCGTCCCTGTAGTTATGCACACGTCAAGTAACTGACTGAGCGTATGCTTCAGAACAGTTATCCAGAACTCTATAAAAGAGAGTTTCTTCATCTTTATCAGACACTACAGACAATTCAGAGAGAACAGAGAGATTGCCCAGTTGCTATCCATGTTCTTCGAAGTTCGAGTTTTCTTCATCGCATCGTCCAAGGGATAAAGTAATCGTCTTCTAGATTAGATTCCTACAGTTGTAATTTTCTCAGAAACACAATAAATAAAGTGAATTTATTTATGGAAAACAGCTTCCACTGACCGTTTTCGAAGAGATTGAAGAAACCCTCGTCATCCAACCTTCCAACCGATACCAGGTTGAAACAGATATCCGGGACATGACGAACATCTTTGAGAACAAGAACTGCACCCGTCTTCATCCTCAAATGCACATTCCAATGGCAACCGCCTTCGACACATCTCCGTTGCCCATCTTCAATACTCGACAGTCGTCTGTTGTGTAAGTGACAAATAGTGCCCTATTGTGAGATACGTGCGCTGAAGCACCTGAGTCCACCAGCCCAGAATTATCATCGCAGGAGAGGTTCATGACAACCTCATCACCTACGACGATCACATCGCCTCCATGTGATGACGATATCGTTGTAGTGTTCTCACTTTGCTTTCCCTTGTAGCCCTTCTTTTCTCTCTTCCAAGCGAAATAGATCCGCTTGATGTGGCCCTTCTTGCCACAATGGTAACACTCCTGAAGAACAGTTTGGCAACTCTAGAGGGGGTGAATAGAGTTTATATAGAAAAATAGCCAATTAAAAATAACTCTTTCACCAATAATAAATAATCAGAGTAAAGTGCGGAAAATAAATAGAGAGCAAAAGAGCATACGCAAACACAGCGATTTTAACCTGGTTTCCCTCGTGGAGGACTAGTCCAGGCCTGAGAACTCTAGCTCAGGATTAAATCCACTATTTGTGAAATAGTAGTTTACAACCCGTGCCTTTACTTCAGAAGAGCACGTCAACTTCTAACAGAGGATCGCAGTGGCGATTTGCTTGGAATTGTCCAAGCGACTTCTTCGACTCTTGCACAAGAATCCTAACTGAGAGATGCTGAGCACTCGAGACTTAGGAGGCTTGTGGCTAGTAGATGGGAAGGATATGGCTTATTTGAGCTTATAAGAGAGAAGAGAAGAGAAGATTGGATGGATTGGAATGAGAGAATTCATGCCCTATTTATAGTATTTTTATAGGCAGTATTCGGCCAGAATTCGGGTAGAAAAATTCAAATATTTGGCCGTTGAACAACTAGCAACCAGCTAACCCAAAAATTAGGGTTCCTGATTTCTAGGGGACAGAGTTCGGCCCGAACTCTGTGTGGAGGCAGAGTTCGGCCCGAACTCTGTCTCCAGAGCACAGAGTGGTTCAAAGGGGACCATTTAGAAATTTCTGGTTTGGTGGAGCTTAGGATTTTTGGGTAGGCTATAGTCTAAGTTTCAAGAGCTCAGCATGACTCAGATTACATTAGTCTAGACTCAAAGAAAGTGTAAAATACAGACTCGAATCAACTGAGACACGGAAGCGGAGCTGTCTTCTGTCTTGAGCTTAATGCAGACGTCGTGTGTCGTATTGAATTATTACAGATATTATTTAGTCAATATTGTCAATATTTGGTTGACTGTGACTTTGTGTCAACAATCTCCCCCATATTGATAATTGACAAAATAATATATGTATATTCAACATTCATACCTGGACACAGTTGATTATAGCAACATAGCTCCCCCATAATCGATGCCGAGCTAGAAATAAGAGCTCCCCCGTGACCAGTGAACGGTGCTGAGCTAGAAGAAATAGCTCCCCCGTAAATAATGTATTGAACCTGTATAATATCTCCAAAAAGCACAAACAAGCACAGATATACGAAAGCGAAAGATATGATACCAAATATATCCAGCCAGAATATACATAGTTCTTCCCCTTTTGGCAGTTAGCAATATAGACTGCAGAGGAACAAGGAAACACAGTAGACAATAATAGGAATGCAACCACACCAAGCAGAGAAGAAACAGTATATAAATAAACAAAATGAGTCACTAGCATAAAATATAAAACTACGATAAGCATAAAGTGCATAACCAAATGTCAAACACACAACCAGAGTTTTAGAACATCCAAGTACATAAAAACTAAATAAGTAGAAATCAAAATGCATTATCATCAGCAGCAGCGACAGATAGTAGCCAATCTCCATCACGGAGCACGAGATGGTCCAGGAGTGTCTGAGTGACCAGGGAAGGAGCGACTGGGGTCCATAAAAGCATCATCTGGATCCATGTAACGCATGACCCACGAATCATCAATGCGATGGCCCGCGTGCGCTGGATCCCGCTCCATGGGAATGTGCAGATGACGAGACAGGGAATACCGTATATCATGTAGAGAGTTGCCGAGGGCACTCATCTGCAGAGTAGTACGATAGTCCAGCTGTGTCCAGTGATCGTCCTCAAGAGCAAAACGATCCCGAAGCATAGTCTGAATAGACTCAAGAGTGACAGGTGGAGGAGGTGCATCCTGACCGAGTGGAGGGGAGTCAGGCTCCTCATCATCAGAATGCTCAGAAGCCTCAGGAGAGGCGACGACTGCCTGAAGAAAAGCAGGAGCAGGCAGGAAAGGACAGGTGTCAAGTGGTATACGGAACGCATGAAAGACCATATGAAGATATAATGCAAAAACAAAGGCTCGTGGTTTCTTCCTACAGTTAATCATCCAGTCCATCATGGTACGTGGAAGATTGAACGAGATACCGAAGTGAAGATGATACATAGCTGAGATTTCAAAATATGTAACTTCATCGGTTGAGCCAGCTTTTGGCAGAATAGTATTGAAAATAATCCGATGAAGATCAGAAAAATATGGATTTAAAAATTTAGCCATGAGCTTGCGAGGACGTGTGTACGGGGTGCACAGATCGTCCTTGAAGCTCTCAAGGGAAATTCTGTCTGGAAAGCGGAACGATCGGGCTTCAACAAGCTTTTCCCAAGAGGTGGGTTCTTGTAGATCAAGATATTCGGCTAAGTCAAAGTCATCAAAAGATATATCAATACCTGCAACCCTTGAATAGATGTGAGTGTCATCATAGGTCAAGTTGCAGTAGAACATTTGGATGGCATGGCGATAGATGGCAGAAGTTGCAGTGACTAACTCATCGAGACAAAGGTCGTGGAACAAAGAGTCATATAGAGAGAAAATAGAAAAATTAATTGGATGCCCCGCGAATACCGGACGAGTCCGAAAATCATTAAACCACTCGTTGGATGCTTCAAGTGATATAAATAATCGGTCGTCATAAGTCTTAGGATTGCGGGGACGAGATGGATTGAACAACAGATGAGGTGATTATAGTTGTTCAAATGGTTGCTCAACGAGAGAAGGAGAATCTGACGAGGAAACACCCTCGATCCGAATTCTCTTTGCACGGTTGAACAAACGAGGAGCCATTTCACAAAAAGAAGTAGAGAAGAAGAAGAAGTTATACCTGAAAACAACAACAAACAGTGGAAGAGAATGATGATAAACCCCTTTCCCTTGATTTTGAGAAGGAATGGAGCACACTAGATAGAAAACTAGGGTTAGGGTTTGTAGGAGAAAGTTTGGAGAGGTGGAGAAGAAGGAAAGAATGAAGGAGAGAGATGAAAACCCAAAAATAAAGAGAGGGTTTTCTTTGGTCGGAGGGAATCTGAACCGTACAATCTAAAATGATCAAATGGCAGACGCTGTCCCCGACGCTGGAATAATGGGACCGAACTCGGTCCGAACTCTTGTAAGGGCAGAGTTTGGCCCGAGTTCTGGGTTCATGTCCCAGAACATAAGTCAGGCCAAAAATTAGAGAGAATGGTTAAGTGGTGAAAAAGAGTTAGAAATGAGGATAAAAGCTTGATGAAATCAATCAGATAGATAGAGAGGTAGACTAATATCAGAATGAACTTAGAAATTAGTAAATAGGCAATAATAAATCAAAACAAATCATATAATAAACAAGGAAATATAATATAATTCAATAGTTTGAATTTGCCATGGGTTAGCTGCAGGGGCCGGATCCCAGCTAGCGGTAGTCCTGAGGACTAGTGCACCATGTCGCTTAGGCTTTTACGCCTTGTTGTCAGAAGGACCCTTTCGGCTTGTACCCATACCAAATTTATAGTAAAAGAATCATACTATACTCGATATTTACGCAGGTGAGTTTCAATTTATGACCGCTTCATCTAAAATTCCAAGTTCACGACAAAGAAAATTGAAGCGCTCTTCGGATAAAGGCTTAGTAAAGAAGTCTGCTAGCTGATGATCAGTGTCAATAAATTCTAAGTTAATCGTGCCGTTTTGCTGATGATCACGCAAAAAGTGGTGTCTAATCTCAATGTGTTTAGTGCGTGAGTGGCATACAGGGTTCTTAGTCAAATTAATGGCACTAGTGTTGTCACAGAATATAGGAATATGCATGAAAGATAACTTATAGTCTTCAAGGGTTTGCTTCATCCACAGAATTTGTGCACAACAACGCCCAGCTGCTATATATTCAGCTTCTGTTGTGGATAGTGCGACAGAGTTCTACTTCTTGCTAAACCAGGAGACTAAAGCCTTTCCTAATAAATGACACGTGCCGTTCGTACTTTTACGGTCGACCTTGCATCCAGCAAAGTCAGCATCAGAGTAACCAATAAGGTCAAATGATGTGGACTTGGAATACTATAGGCCCACTGTAACCGTACCCTTAAGGTATCGAAAGATACGCTTAACCGCAGTCATGTGTGATTCCTTAGGATTAGCTTGATATCTAGCACATAGGCAAACACTAAACATGATATCGGGACGACTAGCAGTTAAATAAAGTAAGCTGCCTATCATACCTCGATACTTACGTTGATCAACAGGTTTGCCGCTCTCATCTGGTTCGAGTTTGGTTGAAGTAGCCATTGGAGTGCTGATTGGTTTGACGTTGTCAAGATCGAACTTCTTCAGCATGTCCTTGGTATACTTCGATTGACAGATAAAAGTTCCATTAGCCATTTATTTCACTTGCAGGCCAAGAAAGTAGTTGAGCTCTCCCATCATGCTCATCTCAAATTCCGTCTGCATACACTTGGCAAATTCTTGACAGAGGGTTTCATCAGTAGAGCCAAAAATGATATCATCAACATAGATTTGAATCAACAGAATAGTGTCTTTAAAAGATTTTATAAACAGTGTAGTGTCAATTTTTCCTTTTGAAAAACCTTTCTCAAGTAAGAAGCTACTTAGCCTTTCATACCAAGCTCTAGGGGCTTGTTTGAGGCCATAAAGCGCTTTCTTTAGCTTGAACACGTAGTCGGAAAATTTGTGATTTTCAAAGCTAGGAGGTTGTTTCACATAAACTTCCTCCTTAATAAAACCATTCAAGAAAGCACTTTTCACATCCATTTGAAATAATTTAAAGTTTTGAAAATTAGCAAAAGCATAAAGCATTCGAATGGATTCTAGTCTAGCAACAGGAGCATACGTCTCATCGTAGTCGATACCTTCCTCTTGGTTGTATCCTTGAGCTACTAGACGAGCTTTGTTACGTGTGACTGAACCATCTTCATTTACTTTGTTTCTAAAAACCCATTTAGTACCAATTATCGAGTGATTAACCGGTTTAGGAACGAGTTCCCATACTTGGCTTCTCTCGAATTGGTTGAGTTCTTCTTGCATAGCAGAAATCCAAAATTCATCATTAAAAGCTTCAGAAATGTTTTTAGGCTCTACTTGTAAAATGAAGGCAGTGCTAGCAACGGAGTCTCTTAGTGATGATCTAGTAGTTACTCCACGTGAAACTTCTCCTATAACTAAATTTTCTGGATGAGAAGGTTTGAAAGAGAATTTCTTAGGCAAACCCTCCAGAGAATCAGTTTCGGTTGAAGTATTCATTAGAGTAGAAGTTGATGGCTCAACGTCATCATCAAGAGTACTTACTGCACTGTTATCTTCATCAAAAGTCACATTTGTTGACTCTTCCACAATAAGTGAGCGTTTATTAAAAACTCTATATCCCTTACTCTTGGCTGCATAACCAAGAAAGATACCATCGTCAGCTTTGGCATCAAATTTGCCTAAGTTGTCTTTGGTGTTAAGGATAAAACATCTACAACCAAAAACTTTAAAATAAAAAACATTGGGGGTTCTCCCAAACCAAAGCTCATAGGGTGTTTTCTTCGTAATGGGACGAATCAGCACCCTATTCAAAATGTGGCATGCTGTACTGACAGCTTCTGTCCAAAAGTATTTCGGAAGTGAAAATTTATTCAACATGACTCTGGCCATATCGCTGAGAGTTCTATTCTTCCGCTCCACAACACCATTTTGTTGAGGAGTTTTAGGACAAGAAAATTCATGATCAAAACCATTTGCATTACAAAAATTTTCAAAATCATAATTTACAAATTCGCCTCCATGATCACTTCGGATTCGAGTAATCATGTAGCCTTTTTTGTTTTGAACTTTCTTTACAAAAACTTTGAAAACAGGAATAGCATCGCTCTTATTAGCGAGAAAGAAAACCCAAGTAAATCTCAAAAAATTATCAACAATAACAAATGCATAAAGTTTGCCACCAAGGCTAGCTATTCTACTAGGACCAAATAAATCCATATGAAGTAGTTGCAAGGGTCTAGTAGTACTTACAGAGTTGATGGAATGAAATGAGGATTTAGTTGCCTTGTTTAGTTCACATTCGGCACATACCGTGTCCTTTTTGAATGTGATGTCAGGCAATCCTCTCACTAGCTTCTTGGTAGACAGCCTGGATATAGCATCCATGTTGGCATGACCAAGATGCTGGTGCCAAAGTAGTCGTTCGTCTTTGTGGGCATATAGACATCTACCTGCATTGTTAGTATTTATAGAAAGATAGAAAATATATATGTTGTCTTCTCTTTTTCCTTCAAAAGCAATGTCTCCTGTTGACCTATCATAGATGTAGCAACTGTTTTGTCCAAAGTTAATATCATATCCATGATCAGCAAGATGACTAATGCTGAGCAGGTTATGCTTTAACTCGGTCACTAGGCAGACATCCTTTATTACAGGAGAAGGAGGATGACCAATGATACCATTACCTATTATGTGCCCTTTGAGATTGTTACCGAAGGATACATATCCTTCTCTCTTCATCGATAGTGATGCAAAAAGATTTGCGTTTCCCGTCATATGTCACGAGCATCCACTATCGAGAATCCACTTACTTTCAGTTGAGGAGGGAAGGTCCACCTACATCAAGAGTAGATGTGACCTTTGGTACCCGAGTTCTTGAGGGTCCTGAAAAGTTAGTCTTTGGAAACCAAGCATATATCTTTTTATCTACAAGTCTTCTAACTTTGCACTGTGGTGAGATGTGTCCATATGATCCACAGTAAGTACAGATAGCATTCTTATTTATACTAGGAGCATGAGAATAATATCTATAAGCAACAGGATGAGGATAGACATGATGTGAAGAGTTAGCATGGTGATGATGATTATGCATAGAATGAGTGGCATGGTGATGGTGTCTACGAGGCATATCATGATGGTATTGTCTATGATGTGTGACATGCTGATATTGTCTATATGGCATGGCATGATGATTTTGTCTATATGGCATATGATGATCTTGTCTATATGGCATTGCATGATGATCTTGTCTATATGGCATGGCATGATGATTCCTATGTGTGGAGTGATGTTGATTGTGTCTTTGTGCATGATGATTGTGTACTGAGTGAGAATTATTCTTACGTGCACGTGGTTTGTGAAAGTTTGTGTATATAAATGCATGGTTATGTGCTGCATGAGAATGACGTGGTTGACTAGCATGAGTGGTGTTGTGCCCATGTGATTAGGTTTGAGGTTGAACAACCTGTTTATCCAATTTGGTTTCTAATCTTTTAGAAACAGCTTGCAGTTCATCAACCTTAATATTTAAGCCATATATCTTAGTCATGGAAATCTTGTGTCTACTCTTTTCTTCAGCAAGCAACGTGTTGAGTGTAGTGATTTCTTGAGTTTGTTGCTCAATACGTGCTTCAGCATCATGTAAGCCTAATTTAAGCTTGGATACTTCATCAGTGTCATTAGTGGGTGTCGTGTTTCTAACATTATCAAGAAGTAAAGATATTCTTTGTATCTCATCTTCAAGACTTTTGATTTTGTCCTTGGCATGTTTGTATTTACCGATGACCTTTTTGTGATCATCGAGTAAATCAGTGAAAGCATCGCCAAGTTCATCAAAAGAGAAGTCATCTAGAGTTTCGTTAGATACCTTGTTGGAAGTTGCCATTAGGCACACATTTGCTGTATCTTGAGGAGAGTCCTTTTCTTCCTCGGAGTCACTCGCTTCACTTTCATGCCAAATGCCTGTGTTGGCATATTTCTTTGATGAGTTCTTTTTGAATGGCTTCTCATAGCGGTTGCTCTTCTTCAGGAATGGGCAGTCTTTTCGGACATGTCCAGTCTTCTTGCAACCGTAACAAGTTGGCTCTTCTTTATCGTCTTCTTGTGATTCCTTCTTCCTTCGATTGAAGCGAAGGAATTTCCTGAAGTTGCGAACCATGAGAGCTTGGTCTTCATCATCCGAGTTATCTTCTTCGGTCTCATCATGATTAGCCCTTCGCTGATGAGCTTTGAGTGCGATCTCCCTGGTCTTCGGAGCAGGCTCTTCGAAGTCCTTGAGGTCAAGCTCGTGAGTCATGAGCTTATCCATCAAGGTCTCCGTTGACATTGTTGTGAGATCGTTTCCTTCTATGATGGCAGTCACCTTAGGGTTCCAAATCTTTGGTAACCCTCTGAGCAACTTATGAATCTTCTCGTGGTTTGAGTACTGCTTTCCAAGCGAGGATAGAGGATTGATGATGTCGAGGAATCTTGTGAACATTTGAGTGATCGTCTCATTTGGCTTCATCTTGAAGGCTTCGTATTCTTGAGTGAGACGGCTTATTTTGGATTCCTTGACCTGTGTGGTTCCTTCATGCGTCACTTCTAGAAGTCTCCATACTTCATGAGCAGTGGTGCATGTAGAGACCCTGTTGAACTCATTCCTGTCTATAGCACAGAATAAAGCATTAATAGCCCTAGCAACTAGACTTGCCTGTTTTTTCTCCTCGACAGAATATTTGTCGTGTGATTTCTCAATGAGGTCACCATCGACAACTATCCTGGCAGGCTTTTTGTAACCGTTAGTGACGACAGTCCACAGGTCAAAGTCTAGAGACTTAAGATAGAAGCTCATCCTTGTTTTCCAATATATGTAGTTAGTTCCATCAAATAGGGGAGGCCTATGAGTGGACTGACCTTCACCATGATTGGAAATCAAGGATTGTGTGGTTGCCATGGATCAGCTCTTAGGATGTTAGTCCTTGTAAAGAGAACAGAGCTCTGATACCAATTGAAGAACAGTTTGGCAACTCTAGAGGGGGGTGAATAGAGTTTATATAGAAAAATAGCCAATTAAAAATAACTCTTTCACCAATAATAAATAATCAGAGTAAAGTGCGGAAAATAAATA